>CM039486.1:19544816-19765139 GCA_022433065.1 Begonia loranthoides | reverse complement strand
ATGGAATGAGCATATTATTGAGAAGATTTTATTGTGCATACTTTTGTGCTTGATGCATTAAATAGTTAATGATGGGATGTCATTAAGTGTGAAGGTGTTGTTGTTCAATAAGATATTCTTAAGTGTTGGAACAACATCATCAACTTAAGGTAAGGGGTATGCATGTCTTTGGCCTTTTGATTTACATCACAAGATAATAGGCTTCTATTGCTTTGATGATATTGTTTGTTGTATTGAATATGGCAGAATGTTAGTGTATAGTAATGTGATAAATTGTATGCTCTTGTATGTTAAATGCGTTAGTAGTCATACAAGATATTGGATCATTGGGTTAAATAGTTTGTAAGTGATGGTCTGAATGGTATGCCCTTATGTCATGCATCATGATTTCAAGAAATAAAATGAAAATGTTTACAAGCATATATATTGATAATGAAACTGAAAATTGACAGAATAAACATAAATAGTTGTTGTGGGATTGGGGTTGAGTAATGGTCCTACTTAGAAGAAATACATGATGATATATCTCTTTGATGTGCCACAGATTCCCTCTATATACAATTGAGCACGAAGATTCTCTAACAATATTTTGAGTGTCTATTTTGTAGGTGTTCAAAGAAGAAAAGAGGATGAATTACATTCATCAAGCCTCCAAATATATGTTAGAGTTATTTAAGTTCAAGCATAAATGGAAAATCAAATATAACTTTAGAGGAAGTGTTGGACAACCCAAACTGCCGACAATTTGACCCCTAAGCCATATTTGGATTATTTGGCTATCTTCAAAGTCTTATATCAAAATGTGTGCTTCATGAAGATTGTAGCTGACTTCTCAAACTTTCTAGAATAATGTCTTGCATTAACATTAAAGTTTATTTGCTATGCCAAAAGTTCTACGAACAGAGAATTTTATTTTCTGTTAAAGAAGCTCAATCTCACTTACTCGGAATTGAAGCCCAATTCAAATTGAAGATGAGCCTTAAAGAACAATCCATTAGATCATTGCTACATGCAATATTTAAAAACTTATTTATGGTTTATTTTATATTAAGTTTAATAGTTAATTGTTGGTGTCACTCGGTTAAGGCATGTCTAACCGAACATGTGTCTTTGTAAGGGCATTTTGGGTAAGTTGTCTTTAGGAAGATTGCCCTAATTTTGTGGGATATTTAGACCCTCTCAAAGGTCTACCCTAGGGGATGAATTTTCAGCTAAAGTTATCATTTTTCGAAGGTTTGGAGTTCGCTCCATTTCATCTATCTCCCTTGGTGTTCATCTCAGTGGATTTTGTGTCAAAACTGGTTTCACCGTGTTCTTGTGAGTTTTATGTGATTCTTTTTATTGCTATTCTTTTCTCCACCTCATTCTAGAGGTAGAAATTCCCAAAAAAGAAGTAGAAAGCTCGCAAAGACCCAAGTTAGAGTGTTTCCACTATTGGAGGTCATTGAAGTCAATAGGCACGATTTAGGTTCCTATTCAGACTAGCTTGCACCCCATCATCCCTAACTTCTTCTCCCAATCATCTCTTCCCCTAATTTTTGGAGGGTGCCTTTTTCACTTTTAGAGTGAGGCATGATCCAAATTTCACTACATTTGAACTCATATTGAATGAGTTACACTTTTTGTCATTTTGGTCCAATTCTTTCCTTATTAGGTGCTCAGACTAGTTTGTACCCCTTCGTCCACAACTTCCTCTCCCAAACACATTTCTATGCGATTTTTGGATAGGTTCATTTGAATTCGTAGAAGAGTTTGTGGGCGAAATCTCACATCATTTGGACATATATTGATCGAGTTAAGCTAGTTGTCATTTCAGGTCCGATTTTGCCCTAATAACCATTTGCATCAAGGGATTTCCATCTTCCCCCCTATTTGGGGTGCATCACTCTTCCTTGGTGGGATTGAGTGATAGTTCTAGCTAAATGGACCATAGGATGTATATTTTCCCTTGGAATGTAAATCTCCAACGTCTGAACTATTATGTGACTAAAAAGGAAAAAGAAAAATTGAAATGAAATGCATATTTTAACAAGATTTCTTATCATGAGCATCACATTATTTATATTTGCTTTATCTCTTACTGAGCATTAGGCTCATAGATAAATCTTATGATGCAGGTGATGAGTTTGATTAAATTGAAGAAAATGTAGAATGATAGCGTGGAAAACAGTTGAAGGAGTATAGCTACATCGAACATTTTGACTGATGAGTTATGACTCATTTAGTTTATAAAACTGTTTAAATAGTGTTGTATAACATTTTGTGTAGTGTTGTGTAAAATGTCTTTTAAATGTTTTGAATGACAATGCATATCTTTTAATGACCAAATAGAAAAGAAATACTTCCGCCATGTATCAAATATTATTTCTCTCACGATAGAAAAAATTATATATGTGTGTGTGTGTGATAAGGAAAAATGAGTCGTTACAGGATCAAATGGAGAAAAACGCATATGGAGTAAGGAGGAAATACATGGGGATGACTCATGTTGAAAAAGAGGAATCAAATATCCGTGGTGGCAAGGAAAGCTTCTGCGGATAGGCAAAATCATGTGCATGACAAATGCGGTTTAATGAAACAGGATCAATCGTTCGATGGATGGATCGGATGAAGGGTTGGACGTTCGATGAGTAAATTATCCACAACGGAATGTATCCACAACAGCAAGAAACCCTTTTGTGGATAAACAAAATCACTTGCATGGCACATGCAATTTAATGAAGCATGACCGATTGTTTGATGGATGGAGCAGATGAAAGGTTGCCCATTCGATGGGTAAATTATTTGCAGCGAAATGGAATTGGATAACCGCAGTGGAATGGAATTGGATATTTGCAGCGGCAAGGAAAAATACTAACTCCAATTACGGATAATTAGCAAGAATTTCTACAATTTGATTTGCGTAGACCTTTTCTTCTGTCTTGAATGCTTGATAGCCACAATAGAACAGAGATCATGATTCCTCTATGAGATTGAAAATAACGTTAACAAAAGTTGACTAAAAAAATGCAGATTTACGGAATGCAAGTTAGTCTAAAAAGTGCCTAATTATACCTTCCAACTCCAAGGCTGCCTTCTACAAATGAGTACTCCAACTTGATGGATTGTGAGTTTTTTAAGTCTTGTAGAAGAGTTCACTCCAAAGAATTGAAGTGAAAAAACCGTAATAAAATAAAACTTGCTCAACTTTCACAAAGAATAAGAAATCCAAGACACTCGTGATCGAAATAGAAACACTCTGATCGAAAATGGGTTCTGCCAAGTCAGGAAAGCTGAAAGCTTTTCAAATTCAATAATATTCCAAAAGTTCTCAACAATGACACTAAGTGAGATATAAATATCACCACTAATTAGGGTCGACTCCTAATGACTAAATACAAAAACACCTTTACAAATAATATCACTTTCTCAGCTAGCACAAACTCTAGCCGAGACACTCCAACAATTGACATAATAAAAAAACTAATAAATTAAATAAAATTAATTAAACAAGTTTCTCAACCATTCTTTCAAATCTTGATGCAGCAATGAATCCATGGAGATTGCATTCACACTCTTCCCCTTGATTGAAAATGAAAAATGACCACTGAAAATTTTGTATGAGAATCTTCTCGTTTGTTTATGAATAGAGGGAATTTGTGGCATATCATCCTCCCAAGATGGAAAAGGATTTGACCTCAAATCCATGGAGCCTTAAACATCTTCTTTTTCTTTCTCAAACTAAGGAGAAAATTCTTGGTCATTCAACTTGATCAATGCTACATACTTAAAGGCTTTCCTTTGAAAAAGTTTCATGTTTTGATTGGCTCTTGTATGCTTCAATCTCTCTTCGAAGCCTATTCAACACTAATGGCTCTCTCCTTGCCATCTTGAATGGATCATCACATAACTCAGTCTTCATTTACCCTAGGTTATATGAAGACAAATTAATGAATTTCCAATTTACTATCAAATTCGGCAAATCAATTTTTCCTTCATCCTTTTCTATTTTTCCATCAATGGTTTCCAATTTGAAATTCAATTGGGTATTGGACCCTCTTGTAGAGTGACAATCTTTTCTTCCAAATGCTTCTTTTCTAAATTGGCTGTGACGACCTAGAGGCGGACCTAACAAAAATATTGGGTTGAGCGACCGGAACACCTAAGAGGACTCGATCACCCAGCCCATAGTTTGGTTCGCAGCAGAAGACTTGAACACAAATCAAAGCCACACGAGATGGACCTAGGTTCCTTTAGAGACAACGAGAAATAATAGCGTAAATAAATTATACTTTGTGCATCCAAATCAAAATCCAAACAATATACAAATATTTTAATACAGGCCCAAATAACTACTAAAGTTTTCATAGGAAACAAAATAAATCACTTGAGGGGAAAAGAAGGAAATAGAAAATACACCACTAGCTGCTACTTCTAACCAACCTTGCCTTTACCTGGAGGGAGGCAATTGTTGAGGTGAGTGACTAACTCAGTAGGAAACTTACAATAAATCCAATGTATATAATATTGGTTTTATCATTTCTTGTCAAAACCATGATCAAAGACAATATCGTCCATGGATTTAAAATCATTTTTAAAACATCATTTATTGTCAAAATAGGCTCCACCAAAACACCGATGACGCAATCATCAAAATTTCGTTAGATACCTAGCTAGCTATAGTAAAAGAAGCCTACATCTTTTTTCACAAGTTATAAAAGGATCTGGGAACAAAAGGGTCACTCAAGGACTCATTCGATATAATCACACACAAAGGTGACAGTCCAAAGATGACAACATTTAATGAGTCTAGAGAAAGAAATGTGAGAGTGATAAGAGGATCAAACCTCATCATAGTGTTTGTCGGCAAACTAGACAACAACAACATAACCAAAACATATGCACCCTGATCATGTTTTGAGATTCAAAACCCAAGGAGTGCGTCATCGTTGTCCTATAATCCATTTTGACATAGTACACAAACAAAACATCTTCACGCAATAGAAGATTTGTTTTGATAACCTCGTGATACTTTGACACCATGACCATCCAAAGTATCAAAAGAATTCATCATCTAGTATTAGTAACAGGGACAACCATGAAAATACCATGCACGTAAAGAAAACGTGTAAAACTCATGTATAAACATGTAATATAAAAACTGACGTACTGTCCAATAGTCCCCATCGAGTTTTCATAGGTGGAAACCCACAAAAGAAATTTTGAAAACCATGATGGAATGCAATACGATAAAGTATAAAATCCTTATCTTTATAGCGACTGTTCTTACTGACCGGAGTAACAACTTCATCGAGAATCGGCTTGAAATCTACAAACTCGTCCGGGCCTAAAAACATGTCAAAGACCAAGAATTCCCATTAATAAATCACAAGGGAATAGTGGAAGGGTCCTATACCGGGACTAGGAACTCAGCCAAAGTCTTTGTGCGGTCAACCTGATGTTTTAATTGAATTATAAGTTTTTTATCATTTGAATTTGTTTTATTATTTGATCCTTACATTTATGTTGATGTCCATTGAAAATATCTCTTAACAATGGTATTTATATGTACTAACATATTGGTTTAAGTCCATGTAGTAATTGGTTATGTTTTGCGACTTAAACACTTCAAAATGTAGAAAACACGGAGTACAGGTCGACTAATGATGGAGTTTTGGTCAACCAGTTAGCTAAATAAAGAGCCAAAAACAGAAAGGCAGTCGATCGGTTTACTATGGGTGATCGACTGCAAATATTGCAAAGAGCTTCAAAGGCAAAACAACGAAAATGCGGTTGACCAGTTTCATGGAAGTGATCGACTGCAAAATTGAGAGAGTCGAGCGATTTTTTAGAAATGTAAAGAAGTGTTCGACCAGTATGATAAAGCGGTCGACCAGTCCAACTATACAATAAAATAACTAGTTTCCAACGGTCGAGAGGTGGTCGACCAAAATGGAAGAGGTCGACCGATTTTACAGATTCTATATATAGAAGACACTCCAAAACTCATTCTAACCAAGAGAGAATCGTAGCGAAGCTATGCCAAAATTCATACACGATTTCTCATTTATAATTTAGTATCAATCCTAACTCTCCAACTCCCAAACTTGAGATTTTATATTTAGGAGAGTTAAGAATTTTTTAGATTTTCCAATTCTTGTACTTAAACCGTGAACAAAAGGGTGATGCCCCTTAAACTCCTTTATATTTTGTGATTGTGTGTTTATTTGTTATTGATAAATCACTTTGGTTTGAGATTAAAATATTGCATAAAAAAATTTAGTACACCTAATTTACCCACCCCCCCCCCCCCCCTATAGGTGTGCATCGGTCCAACAAATCGAACTCAGACCAAAACACCCAGAGGCTCTCTAGGACTTTTCTAGTCAACTAATCACTTCCATTGGTTGACTAATGATGGTATTCTAGAAAACGAATGTGAGAAAACACGTCGTTCCATCTGTTTCTCGACACTAAACGGTCATTACTCCTGCATAAACTTTATTTTTGCCAACATAGTCCAAAAATATCCATCGGATTTAAATTTCAAACTTGAATCTGATGCCAACATTTATGCAAAGCTTCAATCTTAAAAATTGAAAGGAGGAGAGACTTATCAATGATATGCCTTCACGAAAGTTTGAGTTACGGTAGTCGGGAATGGGAATCAAGTGCTAGAAATCTCTCCTTCTTCAACTCGATCTTCTCGTCTCTCCCTCTTCTCTTTCCCTATTGTCGGCTGCATAAAGGAAAAAGGGTTACCATCTTTCCTTTAACAAATTTTATTTATGTTAAAAAAAAAAATTTAATATATATAATAAATTATATTAATTATATATATTAAATTAATCTACTTTCGGTTCCAAAAATCCAAATGCTAACCAAATTTGGACCTGATTAAATCATCAGTCTCTGAATTAAATTCCTCAATTTATTTACCACTTGGTTACACTAAATTTGTCGATTTGATTATTTGACCTAAAATTCACACATGACTACTATGTGACAAAACATGTCAACTTTTCAACACCTTGACTGAATATTAAGCAAAAATTGCACGTGAAATTTATTATTAATAAAAATAGTTGTTGTTATATTGGCTGCTAATAAATCATCTTTACCCTCAATTGTTGAAACCAACAAACTTTCTTCTTTTAGAATAGCCTCTTCATCATGATTGTAGAAGCCTTAAGAGCATATATAAGCTTCTCTTCTAATTTTACTTCTTCCTCCAACGGTTCTTCAACTATTTCATTTTGACCATGAGCAGAAAAAGGGTGTAGAATCTGTAGACTTTGGCTTTCAGTTGCAAATGATCTGTAGTTGTTAAGAAAGATTTTGCAGTGAGGCTAGCATATCATTGAATTGGACTTCTCAACTTCGAATAGGAGTGGTTCCACTCCAATTCTTCCTGTGCAAGGATGGAGACTCGAAAGTATACAATTCTCTAAGAAGAAGTTGATTTACGAAAGACTTGGGTGATATATTCTCACAATCAGAAAATTGTGGTGTAGATAAAAATGATTTGAAATATTTTGGAGCATACCTTCTTCTCAAAAATCTCTTCATCACGCCCTATGTAGTGATTACTTCTTCTCCACCTTCCTTTCTCTCAAAATTAAGGCCTTTCCACAATGAGGAAGCTCATCCCCTGAGTCTTGAAAAAGTGAGTTTCACTTTGGCCCTTTTTGAAATATGGAAACTCTTAGACATTTCTTCAACCACATCTTCCCATTCTAAATAATCATCTTTCCAGTCTGAACCTCTAAAAGAAGGAATAGAAGTCTTTAAATCTCCTTTCGCAATGTATTCCATAGCATTAACATGTCTTCCTGTCTTCATGATTATGAAAGAATGCTTTGTTAATAACGGTAATAAAGGACTGGACTTGGAAACGTGGAATATGATAGATCAAGCTTTAATACCAAATGTCGTAAAACAGATGCTTTATAAATTGCTCTGATACCAAATGAATCGAAACAGAGGCTCTGTAAATTGCTCTGATATCAAATGATGTGAAAATGGAAACTCTAGAAAAAAATATATAGAAGTCGGTGAATGTCCCTTTGGAAAAAATAGAAGTCCATAACACAAGGGTCTTTTGAAAGTTGGATGCTCGCGGGAAGAGAAAATCATGGACATGATAACCATGTATTAATGAGGAAACAAATATAAGGAAATAAGGTAATAGTTATCCGCAGTGGTAAGGATGCTTCCGTGGATAGGATCAAATGGAGAAAAAAAGTGTATGGAGTAAGGAGGTAAGGCATGTGGATGGCTCATGTTGAAAAAGAGGAATCATGTATCCGCGGCAGCTAGGAGTGTTTTCGTAGATAGGCGGAATTACATGCATGACACATGTGATTCAATGAAACATGATTAGTTATTCGAGGATAGGAGCGTACAAAGGGTTGGCCGTTAGATGCGTAAATGATCCACAATGGAATGGAATTTGATATCCATCGCAGTCCACAGATATGCAAAATCACATGCATGACACACAAAATTTAATGAAGCAGGACATGTCGTTCGATGGATGAGAGGATGAAGGTTTGGTTGTTCCATGTGTAAATTATCAATAGCAGAATAGAATTAGATATCTGTAGCAGAATGGGATTGGATATCTGCAGTGGCAAGGAAAAATACTAACTCCAGTGAGGGATAATCCACAAGAAATTCTATAATTTGATTTGCGTGGACGTTTCCTTTTGTCTTGAATGCCTGATAGCCACAAGTGAACGGAGACCACGATTCCTATGTGAGATTGATAATTATGAAGGTAACAAAAGTTGGTGAAAAAAATGCTGATTTATGGAATGAAAGTTGGTTTGTAAAGTGTCTAGTTACACCTTCCAACTCCAAGGCTACCTTCTACAAAAGAGCACTCCAACTTGATAAATCGTAAGTTTTTGTAGTATTGCAAAAGAGTTCACTCCAAAGAATTGAAGTGACAAGACTACAATAAAAGAAGACTTGCTCAACTCTCATAAAGAACAAGAAATCTGATACACTCACAATCAAAATGGAAACACTTTGATTGGAAATGGGTTATGCCAAGGCAAGAAAGGTGAAAGCTTTTCAAATTTAATAATATTACAAAAGTTCTTGCCAATTACCCTAAGTGAGGTGTAAATACCACCACTAATTAGTGTTAACTCCTAATGACTAAAATAAAAAACACCCTTACAGATAATATCAATTTCTCGGCTAGAGCAAGCTCTAGTCGAAGCACTCTGATAATTGACATAATAAAAAAACTAGTAAGTTAAAATAAAACAACTAAACAAGTTCTGAACCATTCTTTCAAATCTTGATGCAACAATGAATCCATGGAGATTGCATTAACACTCTTCCCCTTTGGTTGAAAAATAAAAATGAGCACTAAAAATTTTGCACGAGAAATTTCCTTGCTTGTTTATGAATTGAGGGAATTCGTGGCACAACAACATTTCTATTCACTTCTCTGTTAAAATGCACATGTGCATACCTTTACATAATTTCTCTCTTTTGTTCTAAAAAAGCACTAAGCCTCTCTCTCATGCTTTTTTTATTTTACGTATCTTTTTCCTTTTTCATAGTAAAATAAATAAAAAGAAGAGTAAATACCAAAGAAAGCCCTTAAACTATAGAGTTAGTGACAAATTGACCCTTAAACTATTTTTGTTAACAAATGAACTCTCAAACTGTGAACAATTAACAAAGTAGCCCATCCAGTACCTCTTTTTCGTTAAAATAGTCAAACCTAGTGTTAATGGTAACAAGGGCTCCAAAACTCACTTTAAAGCAGAAAGTCGCACCCTCTCAATTTCAAGGTGATTCATGGGTCTTTCATGTGTGAGTATTTGGTCAAATAGTCAAACCGCTAGATTTGTATGTTACTGTGTGGTTTGGATTATGCAATTATGTTCGGTAAATTTAAATTAAATCATAGGACGCGGAGGTAAGATGAAATTTTTATGTAAAATCAATAATTATTTAATGTATACAACATATTAAATAAATTAAAATTTATTATTTACTATTTATTACTTTTTTATTATTTCTTTTACATATTTCCCTTTGTTTTTCAAAATTTTCCAAACCTTCTTCTCTCCCTCGCTCTATCAATTTCTTTCCTTTTTTTTAATCTTTTCTCTCTCTTACTATCACATCAACTCACTCACCCTCTCTCTCTCTATTATTATTTGTGCAACACCTCGACTTTTTATTAAAATTTAATATGTATAATTAGAGTATAATTTAAGAATTTTTGATTAAGTTGAATAATTATCAGAGTGTTACCAAAGTTACAGCCGTTAGGTTATAATTTAAAAGAATTTATTGAAAGTTTCATCAATTAAACAAATAGAATCGAAAAATTTAAATTAGACCTCTAATAATCTTTAAACAATATTTGGAATAAGTTTGGAGTTAGAAATTGGGTTGGTTAATATTCGATACGAATATTAACATTTAAAAATATTTTAATATTACTTAATTAGGGTTAAAGGGGAAAGGATTAGGTTAATTGGTGTTTGAAATGAGAGAAAGAGAAGAGAGAGAGAGAGAGAGAGAGAGAGAGAGAGAGCAGAGAGACGAGAGGCGAGAAGAGAAAGAGAGAGATGAGAGGCGGGAGAGACAGATGGGGGATTCGGCTGGGAGCTCGCGAGCTAAGGGCAACTCCGAGGGCAAGAGCACTTAGACGTTCCGAGTGGAAGTCGACCGAGGCTGCTGATGGTCAAGCAGTTCAGATTGCGGGAAGGGGTCGCGCCGTCCGCCCTAGGGCGTTTCGCTAGAGAAGGCTTCCAAGCATCTAACAATTCCCTCGGCTGAGCTTCAGGTGACGGCGAGCTCGCTGAGGAGTTGCGTTTTGCCTTTTCTCCGATTAGGGTAAGGATACCCTGCATATTGAAGCTCTTTGCTGGATTGATTTCTTTTGTTTCGTTACTACTTTGCCAAGTGTTGATTTTTCTAAATCTCGTTGGGATTGTTTATGCTTCGAATTTTTAAGAGCATGCTATGCTAGATTGATTTGGGATTCATTTCCTATCTTCATTAGAGACTCCTGCGGGTGAGTGAGGAATTGTTTCTCTGTTGATTTGTCTCTACTTTGTAGTTGGTTATTGACTAGAGTACGAATATGTTGGATTTTGTCTCGCTGCAACCATATATTGGTTATTCGGATTCCTTTTAGATGAGTGAAATCATATTGGGATAAGATATGTTATATTATACAATTTAGAATAGAAAAAGACAACAAAATTTATAAGTCATAATTATTAATGATTGAAGTTTTTAATTATGAAGGTATTGGAAAAAGGAAAAAGGAAGATAACGGTTAAGCACCAATACACGTTAAATATTCAAGGTAAGGAATTGGGTGTGTTGTGGCCATGTGGAGGCCCTACACCATAAGTAGTGTGTGTGTTGTGTTAGATGTATTTCTGTCGATTCCTTGTGAAATTTCTTTGATTTATATCTTGCTGCTGTGTTGTTTCATTTTGTACATTCCCTTATTTGAATGTTGAAATGGAATGCCTAAAAATGGAATGAATGATGAATAGAAAAATTGGTAGGATGATGTAGTAAGTATGAATGTGGTATGAACTGCATAAGTCATGAACTAGTTTTTATGAAATGCTTTACTGCTATGATTATTTTTGTTTGTTTACTGTAGATCCCTTAAATCCGAACATGTCTAGTTTAATTCAGTTATCAACTCGCTTCAATTTATTACTTATGTTTGTGCTCTGTTTTATTTATAAGTAGGTGTAGATAGAACTAGTTTAATATTTGAAATCTAGCATATTACGTTATTGATTTCTTGGTTCTGGTTAGGAGTGATAGATGCTCTAGATTTAATTAGCATCAATTCGTTTAGCATGATTCTCGTTATATCAAATTGGGGAGCATGATTTAATTGTGATTTGTTAGGTAGATTTCCAGTTTATGATTTATTTAGTATCTGATGTTCTATTTTAATCGGAATAGCATGCATAGATAGTTTAGTTCCGTAATTTGAAATCTAGTTATAATGTTGTTATTTCTTAGTTCTGTCTAGGAATTGTAGTTCTCTTTACTTTGATAGAGATGTGATGCATGAATGATGAATGAAAATGTTAAATTCGTAGAATCGAATTACAGAAATGAAGTATGACATGATGTGCACGTATAATCATTAATGAATAGAGACTTTAAATTCTATTTTGTACAATTAGTTATATTCTCTGGCTGTAACTTCCTGCATATCTACCTTGTTATTTGCTGTAGTTTCTTAATTGTCAATATTTGTTTCATTTTCGTAAATCAAGCATGTGAAGATTAATTAGGTTAATGATTCTAGAAGCATGTTTAATATAATTAAATAAATCGAGCATGTCTAACAGGACTCTTTGCATGTTTAATTAACTAGATCATTAATTGTAGCAAGTTTAACTAATCGAATAAAAACATGTTTAATCGAGTAGAATAAAATCATGATCCCATTATTAATTTTCTTAGATACCTCGTAGTTAATAGTTTAATTGTCTTGTTATATCTTGAGTGTTATGTTCGTAGGATCAAGTACGTTATATGTCGCTTTCGATTAGTTTCTGTGTTTTGCTTTCAATCAATATTACTCTTGCCATTCATTGTTTGTTATTCATGGTATTCATACTGTTCGATGATTTCCATTATTGCTATTCTTACCATTCGTTGTTTGCTACTTGTATTGTTTAAATTGTCAATTCTTTTATGTTATGCCAACATGCATCATGTTAATAGAAACAAGTAGTGAGTGCCCTCGGGGTGGTACTCACATGCATGAGTGAGGAAAATGAAATGAACGATGATGAATGATGAAATGGAAGGTTGAAGGCCGGATGGGTAGTTCGGATCTAGTCCACATAAGGTTAGAAGCCGATCAAACAATTCCATCTAGTATATGTTCTTTCAATTTCCAACTTGATGTACGAGTAATGAACGAATGAATGAAACGTAATGAAAATTGGTTTGGGGTGGACCTATTCCATGTGAACTAAAGAGAGGCATGATTATATTGCATATTCCCTTTCTTTACTAAGCCTTTGGGTTTACAGTTTACTTGTGGTGTAGGTACTTGTGTATGCACAAGAAGAAGAATGAACATAACACAAAGTAATCGATGAAAGGTTTACATGGGCAGAGCTTGTAGGTGGTCAGGCTAAATATGAGTAAAGTGTTTCATAAAAGTAGCGATTTACTTAGCGTGTTTTACTTAGCGTGTTTTAATTATAATGTTTTCGCTTCTGCTATGTTTTAATAAATGATTTTCATAACAAATGTAATGAATGGATTTTGGCGCTCGGTTTTAGCACTCTCATTATGAAGGATTTTAGTAATTGTCTTACAAAAGTTTTAAATTTTGCGTATTTTAAAAGGATATGAAAAATCGGGTAGTCACAATTTCACTCTCTCACTTTTCTTGTTTTTATTCCTCACTTCAGCAGTATCTTTCTAACGATTGCTAGAGATTTGTCAAGTGGAGGTGTTTGACACCTCCACCATAAATCAAAAGTTCGTGTTGGGAGCTTCGATTCGATGTATTATTTGTCAAAAGTGGTCGCACAGTTTGGGAGAATGGGACTGTCAAAATCGCACAAAAAAAGTTTTGATCGAAACTTTAAACAGTTGTCGGCAACGGCCCAAACCTCCGATCATAACATTTGACCTACCATTAGAAAACTCTCGGCGAGGAGAACCTTGTGGACCCAAAGATCTCTCAAATCCTTGGTTGGATGTGGTCCTAAAGTTTCATAAAACAAGTCACATATACAACATTAATCATAGATCTCGGCCATTCCGGGCGTCATCTCAAAAATTTGATGCTACCATTGGATTCAAGAGCTTGAAACCTTTAAAACTCAACTCTTCTCATTCTGATCCGATGGTGTTTGGTGTCGACTGAAAAATCACTATCGCTGGTCGTTGATCGACGGAGTGCTGACGCGACGCTGACATCAGCAAGATGTCATTTCTTTTGTTGATGTCAATAGCTAATGTGGTGTTGACTATTGACTAGGTGTTGACTGATGACGTGACAGATGAGGTAAGTATTGTTTGTTGAATTTGACTATTGACTTTGACTTTTATGTTGAGAGTTTGACCACATATTTTGATTGCCTAACTATGTTGGAAAATTTAACAAATCTCATTCTTTGACCAGTTTGGACGTTTCGAATGCACTAGTGACATCTGTTTGCTGAAATTTTATTCTGATCATTAAGCACGTATATGAAGATGAGTTCAAAACTTTATTTTTAATATTCAAATGATGTCATCTTGATATTGAGTCAATAGGAGTTATTCCTAAGATAAATTTTAGAAGTCTATTAATTTGTGAGTTTAAGAAGTTTTACGTATTGATTTTAACTTTCAAATTTTATCGTTAATACACGTATGACTCGCTTGGACTAGGGGCCATTTGTCATTTCATATTGCTTTAGGTTTCTTCTCCTGATTTAGGACCTATTTTTATCCCTAGTGTGACGATTGGAATTTTGATGTCGTTTATGTCTTACGTTTCAAAGATTTTAAGGATTTCAATACCTGTGTCCGATGGAGCGTGTGACTGGTCAGCTAGGCTTCTGTTGTAATCGAGGTAAGAATTTTTATACTTTATGTATTGAATTGCATTGCATCATGACATTCAAACAATTATTTTGTGGGCTACCACATATGAAAATTTGACAGGGATTATTTGACAGCACATCTGTTTTTATGTATAAGTAAGTATGTTTTCTCACATTTAATTTATCGTACATGGTATTCTGATTTTTGGGTTTCTGTATATTTGGGTGGATGAATCCTCTTAATGCTTTGGGCAGTCTTGGTATCATCACGAGGCTATTCCGTGCATCTTCTACTGTGTGAAGATTGCTTGTGTGCACATGTGAAATGGGTAATAGGGTATTGGTGATATGTCCTTGGGTTTCGAATCCCTAAAGTTGAAATGGATAATAGGGCATTGTTGATGCACTCCTTAGGTTTTGAATCCCTAAACCTGATCAATTTGTTTAATTATCTTATTGTTGATTATGCGTATGGTATTGCTGATTGGTCTCTGGACTACAGTCGCTCTTTTTCATCAGACTCATGAGGTGTTGCTACCGACAGATGGGTCCTTGTGTAACCATCCCTTTTCACTGATGACATTTTCAGATGAAAATGATGTAGGCCTATTTTATGATATAGCTGTCTCTGTATACAATGTGTTTTGCAAAAGCCTCATCGACGTCCCGTGGGTTTTTTTTTGGGATAAAATGATGAAGTGGTTTTTAAAAGTGATTTAAAAAGTCCATGTACGATAAGAAGATATATTTAACCATATTTTTCAGAGAAAGATAAAACCAGTTTTCTTATGCATTGCATTTAGTATAGATTTTCCTTACTAAGGCTGTCACTCACCCATCGACCATATTTTTCACAGGTTTAGATCGTGATGGTCAGTGTCTCCTTGTTGTCCTCGGTAGGACTTTCTTTATTGTTTTATTTTCATTAAATTCGTGGTGTTGAATGACTTCATTGCTGCACAGTGTTTTTTTTTTCTATTCATTATTTTTACGCTATCTTTAACAATTGTTGATCCCTCTGTGGACTCTGGCCCACCTTTGGGTTGTGATAAAAATTTCTAGTATCAAAGCATGGTTCCACTATTCCTGAAAACCACTCTTTAAGTCGATCCTTGAGAAGAAGGAGGCCTATCTTAATTCATCCAACATGTCATCGAGTCGAGGGAATGTGAATCCATATTTGATGGTGATTTGATTAGTAGCTTGGCTATCCACACACATCCTCATGCTTCCATCTTTCTTTGGTACTTGAAGTGTTGGTACGGTGCATGGACTTAGAGATTCTCTTATATAGCCTTTGTCCAATAGCTCCGTCACTTGCTTGTGTAGTTCTTTGGCCTACTCCAGATTTAATCGATAAAAAGGACAGTTTGGGAGACTCGCACTGGGTACCAAATCAATTTGGCGCTCAATTCCCCTAATTGGTGGAAGTTTTTGAGGAAGATCTTTGGAAAATATATCTTGATACTCTTCTAAAACAGTTAGAACTTATTCGGGTATCTCTCCCATCTCCATAAGCTTGTCACAGAACATCATTAAGATCACCGAGTCTTTTCTCTTCAAAACTTTCTGCACTTCTTTCTTTGATATGAATAAAGCTTTCTTTAACCTATTTTCTCTTATTGATTCCTACTTGCTCCACTGGAAATAGAGCTAGCTTGATTGTCTTTCCATTGAGATTGAATGTGTAACAATTGGTGAAACCATTGTGTGTAGTCTTTCTATCATATTGTCATGGTCTCCCCAAAAGTAGATGACTTGCGCTCCTAAGAACCACATCGCATAAGACTTTGACCAAGAAACTTCCAATGGTGAACTAAATTGAAGCTTGCTTACTAACTTTGATGTCTTCTTTGTCGTTTACCTAACTTAGCTTGTAGGGAGTCGGATGCAAGGTAGCTTCTATTCCCAATTTGCTCACTAGATCAATAGAAACCACATTAGCATAACTCCCTCCATTAATAGTTAGAGAGCAACCTTATCTTTGACTTTGCATCTGCTATGGAAGATGTTTTATCTTTGCATAGCTCTGCTCACTAGCAACCTTCATCAACTTGGATACAATAGGTGGCTAGTTGAGGAACAACTCAATACTGACAACCTCATTCATTATTGATGTCAGGGATGGGTACGCCACCTAGTCTATGAAACTAGGTACCATTTTATTCTTTTTCCTCATAAGGTGTTGATATCATCAGATGACCACCTATTCTCTAATGAGTGTTGGATGGGTCCTTGAGTGACCATCCATTTTCACTGATGAATTTTTTGAATCGAAAAATGGTATTGACATATTTTTTAAGTATAGTTGTCTATGTATACAACATGATTTTTATAAAAGTCTTATAATACCCCCATTTTTTATTTCAGAATTTAATAGGGATAATTGGAAAGTTATTGGGGGTATTTGGATTTATTGGATAATTATCGGGGTATTACCAAGGACATATTCGTAAGATTTTAATTTAAAGAAGTCATCGGAGGATAATTAAGATTAATTCGGAAGAAGGGGTATTTTATTGAGTCGAATTGGGTGGGTTTGGCTCGGTTCGAAAATTATGAATGACTCGGTTTTGCTTTTAATTAAAGAAGAAGGGGAAATGAGAATTAGGATTAAATAAATAAATTAATTGGGTTAAAGAAAATTAAAAAGGGGATATGGAAGGCATGCACCAGTTCAGTAGAACCGATTCATGCCATTTGAACCGGTTCACTAAGTGAACAGGTTGAGTGGAAGAGAGAACGAGGGAGACGGAGCGGGTGACGAACGGCGGATGGCGAAGGCGAACTCGAACGGCTCCTTCTGTAACGACCCAAAAATTTAAACCATTTTTTTTAAATATGTCATGTCAAATTTTTTGCTTTATTTATTCAACTTTAAAATTCATTTGTAAGATCAAAGTAAACGTGCGGAATATAATTTTACAAAATAGTTCCCAATGTTTTTAACACAAAAGTCTCTGCTTATAATATTCAAAACATCGCTAATAGTAAATTAGCAAAATTCCCTTTCCCTCAAAATACCACAATCCCAAGTTATGCAGACCACACCCAATTGGTCAAATCGGCTGATAACACAAGGAGTCATCCTGGAATGTCTCCTCCTCCACTGGTATGAAATCTTCATTATAATAATCACCTACATTACGAGGAAAACAATGAGCCTAACGCCCAACAAGAATTAGAATATAAAATGCAATACATATGATGCATGATCACACGATGCATTACAGAGGAGATCCATATCTCATCTGTTCGTTGGGGCGATGGGTAAGTCAGTTGATCACATGGCTTAACTTGTGTTTCCAATGAGGAACCATGCTAATAGGGGTGTCACCATGTGCCATACCCATATGCTTTTGTTGAAGGCACTAAGGATTTCAGTACAAGAGAATTGAGAATCTTAAGATTTCCGTGGCTTAACCGTACCTCACAGCCCCCTAATTTGGAGTAGGCACTACAATAGGGGTGTTACCACGAAAACCATCCCCAACTCTCCTGAACCCCGACATGTCTATTTACATATATTTTAGGATGACTTACAATATGTAACCATTTCATAAATCTTAGGATGATGCATGAATGCCACGAAAATCACAGAATATACATACAAAAAGGGACACACAATAGAAACACAACCAACTCAATTATATTTTATAGAGGGAAGTTCAATCTAACGATGCTACAACTATCATCATTTTATCATGGTAGTTATTTTGGTGTGATAACGAGAAAAACAAGGCACTGCAACATTGAGGCATTCTTTATTCATTAAGAGCAAGGAAAACATGTTTAGATCAATTCAAGGAAAAGAGTTTAACTTATCTCCTTTTTCAACTATCCTATACACATAAAAACACTTGAATTGATGAATTTGTAGTTTACAGATTTCTATCGTTCCTATGTGCATTTCCATTCATGTTCCAATAGAGAATTTTTGATAGATGATAGTAATACCAATCCTGCAATAGAGTGATAGTTCACAGCAACTAATTCATGACAAGTTGATAGTATCGACTATCCATCTTCCCAACAGATTTTCAACATTCAGATTTTCATGCTTTCTACCAACCAATTTCACAAACCATATCTATCGCTTAGAGACACAATTTGAGCATTGACAGTAAAAGCAATAGGCATAACAGTTCTGAACTCTAGTAATTTAACAGAACTTGGCATTAAGAAACATGCTAGGCTCATTCTCAAGTAATTCATAATTTCTATCAAGTTAACAAATCACATGGGCAACATATCAAGCACTTGACAATTCATCCATTTAACAATCAAACAAACAAAACCCGTAATGTAGGGCCTCCTTTGGCCCACTACAATTCTAATGCTTACCTTAGTTTTACAACTATTTGTCACAAGCAGAAACTGCAAAAATGTAAGCAACAGCAGCTAACATCTCAAACCTTCCAAACTTCCAGAAGTGCCTTCACAAGATAGCATTTAGATTAAATGCTCATTACCCATTCAATCTTGAGTCAGAAATCATAATCAGACCAATAACTCTAACATTAACTCTTACCTTCATGATGAACGACCCTTTACAAAAATCTCCTCAAGGCAACACACACACACAAACCCAATCCTGCACTCACTCTCCAACTTCCTCACTCACAACCACAAAGCACACTACTTCACACATCTAGCTACTAGAGTAAAATGAGAGAACACAGGGGACCTATCACCTACACTTATAGACAGAAGAGAGAGAGAGGAGAAGACCCACCTAAACTTTGCAGTATAGACCCGAAGGGATAATCACACACACCAATGGAAGGAGGTTCATTGGAAAGGGACCACGTGGAAAGCTTCCACACTGATGGGAGAGGCTAGACGTTGCAGCAGAGCGAGGGTAGGAGGAAAATTCATGGGAAACACGAAATCAGAAGAGAGAGGGTGAGATATAAATGGGTTTCTTGGATTTTCCCGATAATTCGGACGAGTTAAGTCATCCGCCGACTAGTCCACATTCGTCTGAAACCCTATTTGGGACAAGGAAATGCATCCCAAAGCGTAATTCGTACCGTCCACAGGTGTGTCTCCAACGCATTTTGGCATCCGCATGCATCGTTCGAAGGCATTCGAAAGTGTCCAGATTTAAAACAGATTCAAATCGGACGCTATCCTTTATCGTCCGCAATCATCCACTACCATCCGAATGTCCTTCACAGAATAAGTTTGGGACGCAGAAAGTCATCCCCAGTTTCGCCCCAAGTACGGGGACGTAGCTCAACAGTGTTGCAGACACGACATGTCGTCCAAAGTGGCGTCCGCAGGCGCCGAACTCACAGTGCACATTTTTCCTAAGTTTTCCGTACTTAGATTATTTTTCGACGTTAACCATATACTTTCAAAGCACGACTTAGCACGTATCGTCGCATAATATGATACACTATTCATATATTAAAATTTTCCAGATTTAATACATCATAAAAAAAAAGAAATATATTTTTGGGGTATTACACCTTCTCGACGGATGGCAAGCGGGCTACGGCAACAATGGCGAGGGTTGGTTAGGGCTTGGATTTAAGCCTCGTGGACGGTTTGGGCAACACTAAATTGAGGTATGTTACAATCCCTTCTGGTGCGTTGTCGATTTCAAGTGGCTAGCATCAATGGAATAGCGATGGCAAGGTGTGGTGATGGTGAGGCTGCTGTTTCTACCTCGGGTCAATTTGCAGAAGCTCGGGTACTCCGACCCGAGTGCTCCAACCTGGTTCTGGCTTAACGTGGTTCAACCCGGTTCGGTTGAACCATTGTCTGTTGAGCAGACAACCCCATCATTCTTTCCAGCCTGGAATCGTATCTCTCGTGGGGGGCAGCCTCTGAAAAGCTTGAGGATTTGAGGGAGTGCTATTGGGTGAATGGTTGTGGCTTGAGAATAAAAGACAGAGATTGGGAGAGGAGATAGGTAGTGACGCGAGATTTTTTTGGAGAGGAGTTAAGAGCTCTATGCTGAAGAAGGGGATTGAGAAATGTAAGAAGGAAATGGAGTCCGAGAGCTGGAGAGGGGGTTAGGGTCGAGAGGTGAAGAAATGCATAACTGATGGAGAGCTCTCTAGAGTGAAGATGCTGACCCAGGAGGTAAGGTCTTTTCCTGTTCTTTTGTGGACTTTTAAGTTCTGTTTTAAGATTTTGTATAACTTTGTTAACTTGGAATAAATACTTGTATCTGGATGGATAAAATGACATATCCTGATGTGTTGGGTTAGCCTTGCTATTGGATGATCTCGTTGGTCATGGTAAGCTAATGGTCGTCTGGATAATGAAACTTGCTAGGTGATGTTACCTTGGGTTCATGGCCCTGTTTATAGTAGTTAATGTGGTTTGATTTTATGGAATGTTGAGATTGTATGCTCTGAAAGGATTTGGAATGGTGAAGTTATGAATGATGCCTTAACTGGTGTTGTTTTGTTACTTGTGGGATAAATTTATTGGGCTATGTTATATTCTATTTAGGCATTGGAGAAGTACTTAGAATTTGTACAAGTTAGAATAACTCATTGATAAGTTATAATGTTTTAATTGTGAAGGTATCGGAAAGACGAAGAAGGACAACAATTTAGTGCGAATGCGCGATAAAGTTTGACGTAAGGAATTTGGGTGTGTCTTGGCTATTTGGAGGCCCTACACTCCAAGTAGAGTGCATGAGTGGTGTTTTGTTCTTTGGATGAAATTCTGTTGTGAAGTCCTCCGTTGATTTCCTTGCTATTAGATAATTACTTGGTTGATAGTGTTGATTTCCCTTATAGTCAGTTTATTTTCTTTACTGTAAATGTGTTACTTATTGTTATGTTCTATACGTTCTTATTGTTATGAAATTCTGTTGTGAAGTCCTCCGTTGATTTCCTTCTGTTTCATTTATTGTTATGTTCTATACGTTCAAGCATGCTATAATTCACTATATATTGTTCAGATACTTGATTTTTGTATTGTTTTCATGATTCGTTAATTACTTTCTTTAATGTTCATTGCTTAATTCCCTTCGGTGTTCATTGCCTTCAATTCTAGTTTATAATTGTTCCCTGCTATGCACTTTCAATTGTATTGTTGTACACTTTCAATTATTATTATTCATTCTATGCGCAATTTCAATTACAATTACTTTATTTTATATGCGCACTTCAATTACTGTTAAAGTTATGTCATAACGCATCATGCATCCTATTAGGTTAAGAATGTATGATCATGCATCATGTTAATAGAAAGAAATAGGGAGTGCCACCTTGGTGGCGGTACTCACACATGCATTATTGGAGGTAAAATGTTAAGAAAATGAAGAAGGAAAAGGGATTTGGGGAAATGGGTTGTACGGATCTAGCCTGGCAGCTAGGATACACCCCTACCTTGTCGCGTAAGGGACTAGTGTGCACACAGGAGGTTAGAAGCTGACTAGACTATGCCATTTCAAAGGACAACCCCCAATCTCTAGCTTGATGTATGAGTAACGAATGAATGAATGGACATAAAGTAAAGAATGAGCGAATGACGTAATGAAATGATTGGTTTAGGTGGTGCCCATTCCAAAAATGACAAAAGAGAGGCATATCATAATTGCATTAACCCTTTTCCTTACTGGACCATTAGGCTCACGTATTACTTGTGGTGTAGGTACAAACGAAGGATAGATAATAAAGCAGAGATGATAGATTTGCACGAGCGAGATTGTGGCTGGCTAGGTTAAGTGAGTAAACATGAGAAAACGATTGTAATTAAGTGTATTTAATTGTTTAGTTTTTTCATTAAATTATTCATGCTTCCGTAATGCTTTAAACAAATGATTTTATAACAATTCTGAAATTCATTAAATTGATTTTCATAACGAGTTTAACGAAAAGTTAGTAACGGTCCGGTTTAGCATCGCACTCTGATTTGTTTTAAAAGAGATTTCAATGGTCATAGCAAAATTTCAAATTTTCATGCATTTTAAAGGATTTACAAAATATTGGGTCGTTACAAGCCTATCGATGACCTTGGACCTGCTTTATAAAATGATAAATAGTTTTTTTATTTAAAATCCATGTATGGTAAAAGAGAAGCATGACATTATTTTCTAAATGACGAGAAATACTAGTTTTTGCATTCATTGCATCTAGTCTAGACTTCCTTATAGAGTTAGTCACTTACCCTAAATGACCCTCTCTCATTCCAGATAAAGACAAGAGTGGCTAGAGGACTTGGAGTTGGGATTATTTATTTTATACACTATTATTCTTGTGATCACTATACAGACCTAGACCCATAACTCTTGGGTCGCGCTAAATTATAAAAAGTCTTCTGCTCATAATCTAGCTTTGGGTTGAGCAATCAGGTTCTCTTTGAGGATCAGGTTGCCTGACCCAATGATTCTGTCAGACCCGCCTCCAAGTGGTGATAATAGCCAACAAACTCTCCATCATTTTTACAATCTATTTATCTCTTTATCTATTTTTGAAAATCAAATCACTTTCTCTCACATCCAACCAAAATTTAGAATCATATCAGATCCCCCTTTCTATCACTCTTTAATTTCTTTTCCCTAAATAAGGGGAGTGATTTAATCCTCTATTTGCTAATGTGATTTTATCTCCTATTTCCAGGTTTTTTTTAATTGCTCTTTCTAAAAGTAAGAGAATAATATTAGCCTTCCATTTGTTGCTGTAAACATTCTCTTCCATAAAGATCTCAACAACTTTCTCTTTCTTCTTTAAAATCTTCTCTTGTCATAATTTCCCATTTAAATTTGATGATTCAGCTTTAAATACATGCATATATAATTCCTATAATATAAAACATAATAATTATGCATATTTCTCACAAGATTTTATCTTAAAAATCACAAAAATCAATTTTTACAATAAGAACATGAAGTTGTGACATTCTATACCAAAACATTAATTTTCTTTTATTTAATCACTCATTTCTAGCAATATGTATAGATATAAACCATATAATAACTCTTTTTCAAGAGTTATCAGAATTCTTGACCTTTGACATGTTCTTAGGCTCGGACGTGTGGATTATGAACTGGTGTCAGAGGTTATTGCTCTTGCTTGTAGGAAGAACAATTGTCATTGAGGTCAGAATTTTGTACTTTTTGCACTACGTTGCCTAGTTTTCTAAACTCTATTTTATAGATTGCCACATATGAAAACCCAACGGGAACTGTTTGACAACATATTTGAATTTATATTTTATGTATGTGAGTTTCACCTTTACATTTCTACTTGCATTGTATTTTATTTACTGTCGTGCTCATATCCTGAAGGATGAATAATTTTGATGCTTTGCATAGTTCCGGTGTCAAAGCATCACAAGGCTATCCCACTTCATCTTCTACTACATAAAGATGTTTGTTTGTACATTGCAAAAATGGGTAATAGGTCGATGACGACATCCTCCTTGAGTTTTGAATCCCTAATCTAGATTAGGGTGTGTTTATTTGTATATTTATTTTATGACTGTGTTGTTGTCTGGTCTTCGGATCGCCGGCAACCTATGCGACATTGCCAGGTCTTCGAATCATAGTCACTTTTATTCTTTCTATGTCATGAGGTGTGATTGGCTCTTCAAATCGTGCCTTTTTGTGACAGTGTGTTAGAGGGGTCCATTGAGTGACCCTTCCTTTTCACTGGGATGGTGTTTCTTTAAAAGTAAAAACAATGTAGGTATATTTTCATATAGATATCTACGTATATAGAAAGATTTGATAATTGTCTCACTGATGGCTCATGGAGTCTGTTTTTCATTAAACTAATGAAGAGGTTCTAAATTATTTTAAAATCCATGCTTACCCATTTTCACTGTCTGGTTTTCAGATCCTAGGCCACCCATGAGATACTATTGGGTCTTTGAATCACCATCAATTTTATTTCTTTTGTTTCATGAGGTGCTTTTAGGTCTTTAGATTGCCACATTTCTGTGATGGTGTGTCAAATTGGTCCATTGAGTGACTCTCCCTTTTCTTTGGGATGGTGTTTCTTTAAAAATAAAAGCAATGTAGAAATATTTTAATATAATTTTCTATGTATATAGCAAGATTTGATAATTGCCTCATTGATGGCTCATGTAGTCTATTTTTAATTAAACTTGTAAAGAGATTTTAAATTATTTTAAAATCCATGCACGACACAGAAACAATATTGAATTGACCAAGGTTTTGAAAGAAAGGTAAAACTAGTTTTAGATGTATTGCATTTAGTATAACTTGCCTATTAAGTTACTCACTCACCCCAACGACCCCCTCTCTTCCAAGTAAGGACAAAAATGATTAGGAATACTAGTGCTGTGACGTTTTCTGTCCTTATTTATTTGTATGAGTGTTTTAAATCTTGTTTCCTGGTGAGGGAATATTTATTTATTTTTTTATTTGGTTCTATATAATATTTTGGATGACAAAGAATATATGGGATTCAATGATGAACATAGGATATATGGGATTCAATGCACAATGACTTTCATTTAATTTATTTTTATCACACCATTAATCTCGTGATCACTATGTGAACTTTAGACCCATCTCATGTGAGCTATAACTTTGATTTTTGTTTAAGTCTTCTGCTCCGAACTAAGCATTGGGTCGTGCAATTAGTTCCTCTCCGAGGATCAGATCGTTTGACTCAGCATTTTTTTCAGACCCAACCTCAGGTTATGACAAAAATAAATTTGTATCAGAGCCTAATATTTCATGAACTTCTTAATAGTGATTACTTGAGGTTTTTGTGGTGCAAAACTTTTAGACACTGTCCACTGTGCATAAGAGATTTTCTGACCAAGTGAAATTCTTTTGTAATAGCCAAGATGCAGCACAAAAAGAATTCTCATAATCCACCCAAGAGAGAAACTTTAACCCTATCGCAACCATGATGGAGGCACTGCAAAATCTACCAAGAAAAAGTTATGCTCAAACTGATATGACTTGGATGACCTATTTTCAAGAGTTTACGAGGCTAAACCCTCCAATGTTTGAGGGTGGTACGAATCCAATGGAAGCGGAGAGTTGAATTCAAATGGAGGGAAACTTTGAGTCTCTTCAAGTTCCAAATGAGTACCAGGTGGGGATTGCTATTCACTACCTAGAGAAGCTACCACTGAGTTGGTGGAATGCAGTGCATTTGAGGTTTGATGTGCAGTCCATGGAGTGGAAGGACTTCACAGAGGTGTTCAGGGGATAGCACGACAGTACGAGTCATCATGAGTGAATGATGAGGGCCTTCAATGACTTGACCCAGGGATCATGACTGTGATGGGGTATTACGGTTTGTTCTATGAGCTTTTACCCTACTCCGAGGAGATTTTTGAGCAGGGTTAGATAGTGAAAATTCAACAGGGTCTGAGGCTGAAGCTACAGTAGGGTGTAGCTACCATACAATACAATTGTAATGCCCATTTCCTTAAATCTTATTTTTTTTTATAAACTTCTTTTTCTTATAACAACAATTAAAACTTGTCACTTATATACTAATTGAAATAAATCTATGTTTTAAATGAACTATTAAATCATGCATCAATTAAACATACCTAGCAAAAATAATTCTTTTTAAACATTGAATTGAAACCACTTTACATAGCACATAAAAATCTCTTCAAATTATTTTTCGTTTAAAACCCTTAGCTCATAGTCAGCAGTCTCAACAACATTGAGTGTTGCCCACAACATGTCTATGAACCTGTATCTTTGTCATGGAGTCTTATTACAACTTCTTCACCTACAACGCAAGGTTCATCTATAAGTCTAAGACTTAGTAAGTAGTGCATGAGACCGTGAACATGACATTTCATGACATTAGTTTCTCTTTCTTCTTTCTTTGTTAACTTTTATTTCTTTTCTTTCTCTTTCAGGTATGAGTAGGCTCAACAATAGGACACCCACCACAATTTTCCACCATTTTGGGAGAGTTTCCCCCCATTTTAGAGATAGACTCCACCCTTTTTGGGAGTCCTCCATTAGCTGTCATGCAATTTAATGCACAGCGATCTAGCAGCCCTCATACCAGTTAGCTCTGAACTCATCAAAAACAAGCAAATGGGCTTGTGTCCCACAGGTCCACCCTTTTGGGAAAGCCTATCTTCAGTACCCATTTACATAGATTCATCATATTTTATCTTTCTTAAATGTGGACTCATGCATGAAACATATCATCATAATTCAACAGAACATATTATCAATATTGTTCATCAAAATAGAAAACTTTATTTAAGCAAATAACGGCACAGATCCTCAAATGCATTTTATCACTATAACAGGAACAATATCTCATGGCATATAACAGATCCTTGTGTCAATGTATGTAAAAAAGCAGTCTCAATACAAAGCATCACATCCTCAGTTCCATAAATGTAAAATAATCACAACAACCATAGCATCTTATTATTAGTTCAAGAAACGTAAAATAATCACAACAACAAAAGCATCAAATCTTCAGTTCAATAAATGTAAAATAATCACGATAAGAAAAACATCATATTGTTGAGTCATCAATAAAAACAATAAGCAAAACAAAGTAAACCTTCTAGCACCTTGCGACCATACACATGTAACACTACTTACCACAAGCTCTATGATGGAAGAAAAACACTTCCGGTAGCTTGCTCTTTTCCCCGAAATGTTGTGTCACCTTGCAAGGATTTTTAGGACAAACTACTATCATTGACATCAATGAAACACTTATGATTCTCATAAATGCTCCATTTATACTTGTAGTTAGGGCGTGGAGAGACACTCCTAAGTCCTAGAATGATGTCATCCTTAAATCTTGCAGACACGTTGCCTACCATGGACACCCATGATTCTGAGGTACTCACAGTCCTTTGCGGTCCTTAACCCAAACAACAACATTTTTCTTAATTCTACAATTGTGTTTCCTTCCACAGATTCCTATGCTCTCGCGATGCTTATTCTTCTCTTTGAATCATTGACCCAAATGATGACGTTTCCTTTGTTTCAATGGACGTATTTCCTCTCATGGATACCTAAGCTCTCGTGACACTCACTTTTCTGTACGAATATGTGAGCCAAACGACGATGTTTCCTTTATTTTGCGGTTGCATTTCTCCCCACAAATGCCTAAGCTTAAGCAATTGCATTATTCTTTGAGGATTATACCTCAGAAACAACAATGTTTCGAGCTTCATTATTTGCCATGGAAGCGTTCGCTTCTGCTGATCCTCACATCCCGCGTTTTTTAATCCAAACGACAGCTTTACATGTATTCCACTATTAACTGCAAACATGTTTCCTCCCTCAAATGCCTACGCTCCTATGACTTCCATTGTTCAACGCACGCCCTTTATCCAAAACAACAACGTTTATTTACTTAACACTTCTGAACGACATCTTTCCTTGCCGAAATAGAATCTTTCCTTTCTATGGAAGCATCTTTTCTTAAATCCAACAATTCTCTTCTTCGCCACCGTTTCAATCCAACGACCCTACATTCTCCCATGTTCCTATTAAAGGAACACATGTTTTGCATGAAGTCTTTAATTGTTCTTCTTCCATGTTTTTCTCCATCCTTAATCTCAATCATTCATCGTCCTCATCGAACAGTTGTTGTCTCATTCGTTCATCAAAACAACATCATTCATCACTTCAATTACTCATCACGGATACATTTCTTTCCACGACAACATCTTTCCTTTCTGCTCTTTTTATCCAACTGCCAACGTTTCATCCATTCCTTCAATCTAATGGCCATTTTCATCCACCCCTTTTTATCCTTTTCGTGGACGCATTCCTTAGCATAAAATGTTGACATGTCATCTTTATAGCTATGCTGCTGCAAATACATTCTTTTCTATGGATACTATCCTTAATGCAAAACAATGACATTGAACTTTCATCACTTAACATCTTTCCACATTTCCTTTTGTCAAAATGACACCCTCTAATACTTTCCACACGACCACTTTTCTCTCTATGAGGGAATTTTTTCTTTTCCCGGAAGCATCTTCCCTTCATGCTCTTCTTATCCAACGGTCGATCTTTCATCCACACTTTCCATCCAACAGCCAAAATTATATCTGCTCTTCTCACTCGTTTCTGCAGACATATTCCTTTCTACGGTCTGACGGTTGATGCTTCATCTACATTTTCCATCCAGTGATCATTATTTCATTCACTCTTCTCACTCGTTCCTATGTGCGTATTCCTTGCCTCGACCTTCATCCAACGGTTGATGCTTCATCTACATTTTCCATCTAATAGTCCCTATTTCATATGCACTTTTGACTCCTTTCCACGTACATGTTCTTCTCCGCTAATGCTCGCTCCTGAAATGGAATCTTTTCCTTATGTGGAAGCATCTTTCCCTTCGCCCAATTGATCTAGAGGTCGATCTTCGTCCACTCTTCCCATCTAATGTCCATGGTCTTGTCTGCTCCTTACAACCATTATGTGGAAAAATTCTCACTTGTTGTTCACTCCTCCTTCAGACACTTCACCCCAATGACATCATTTCATTTCTTACCTTTTTTTGCCATGGAGTACTTTTTCCTTTCTGCATCTAAGTCACAACTCTCTTGGTGAAACCCTTCCATTATTCCAGAACCAACAACATTTTTTGAACCATAAATCAACCCAACCGACCATGATATATCCTAAACCATTATATCAATTCCATAGGTCGTGAAGTCTTAAATCCCTATTTTAATCCAATAAACCATGAAATAATATCTCACCAACAAAACAGTCAATATAATTCATTGCATCGTATGACATACTTAAATATTTATAAATCCGTTCAAAAGAAACTTAGTTCACTACAACAGTACTCTCGTGGAGGTTTTTTAGGTTGCCTAGAGGATGGAGTGGGTCTTTAATGCTAAATATGGGAGCTTTCGAGAGAAATAGACTAAGAAAGAGGATAGGAAAGCCACTAAGAAAAATCAAGAGAAGTTTTAGGGACAAGGGTCTAGTGGAGATCTGACCCCAGGTGCCAATAGTGGATCATCTAGTAGTGGCCCGTATAGCCCATATACCTTTCATACACGTGGACATTGTAACGACCCAGATTTTCGTAAATCCTTGAAAATGCGTAAAATTTTTGAAATTTCTTTCTTTTTAAAACATAGCATATCAGAGTGCGTCTAACCGAATTGCTACTAACTCTTTCTTTAGACTCGTTTGGGAAAACCAATTACAAGGTGAAAAAGCGTAAATAATAAATTAATCTATTTTAAAATCTTGCGGAAGTGTAAATAAATCGTTCGGAAAGAAATACTGAATAATTGAAACAATACATTTAAAAAATGAATCTGATAATTAAACATCATTTGATTACAGTCGTTTACTCATCTTTCTCTTTGCCTGGCCAGCCCCGAGTCTCGTGCGTACAAAATCATCCATCCCCGCTTCATTATGTGTTTATCATCTACTTATTATCTGTTCGTTGTTGTACCTACACCGCAAGTAATACGTGAGCCTAATGGCTCAGTAAGAAAAAAGGTAATGCAACATGAATGTCACTCTTTAGTCCTTTTCGTTAAGCCATTTGTTTAATTATTATCTTTCATTCGTTCGTTCGTCGAGTTAGTCTCTTGTGGACATACTCAATGCCAGACTACAATTAGCCTCCTGTGGTATGCTAGCTGCTAGGCTATAACCTAGCCTCCTGTGGGCGTGCTAGCTACCAGGCTATAACCTAGCCTCCTGTGGGCATGCTAGCTACCAGGTTAGGGCCTAACCTCCTTTGGGCATACTAGCTGCCAGGCCACTCATTAGCCTCCTATGGGTATGCTAGCTGCTAGGCCAGACCTGACTTCCTATTATTCTATCATTCATTCTTACATCTTCCTCACTCATGCATGCGTCCTGTTCTTTTCTATTAGCATAATGCATGAACATACATTCTTAACCTATCATGATGCATGATGACATGACATGGCATTCATAAAATTGAAGTGCGCATATAAATAAAGTAACGGTAACTGAAAACGTATATAGGGAAAGTAAAGCACATAATAGAATGAAGGAACTGCGCACAACAAAAAACAAGTATAACATTAAGTTAAGAAAGCAAATGAACAATAAACTAAACATGCTCAGGAATATAAGATGATTATTCTAGTTCTTTAGTTGTTTAGCCTAATTAATCTCCTAGTTCATTTACATGTTGCCTACATTTATATTTCTAAGCCATTATTCTAATCAATTATTAACATGATCCTACGTTGATTTCATGCTTTGATTCTACTTATCTAATTATACTTGGTTTAGCATGAAGTACTTACCAAGGACATGTAATCATAATCAAGATCATAAGCAGTACCGAGAAAACAATAACAAAAGTAATTATAAAACGTTCATTCGCATAATAAGTTAGATCCTTGAGACCCTTAACTCATTCATGTTACACCCCTCTCTTTTCATCTTCTTTACCATTCTACTCATATTTTTGCCTCTAAAATGTTTTCTGGTCGATGGTACTCGACCGCTACATTGACCCCAGAACTAAGATGCAATCTATAATATTTAGTGGTCAACTGACCGATTCCTTCATAGTCAACCGAATCCTTCTTCAGATGCCACTCTATTTACTTTCACTTAACTTTATCATTCCTTTATTATTTTAACAACTCTTAAACATTAATTCACCAATTATTTCGTTAATCATACAATAAATCTCCAATCCTAATTCCAATAATCGGTACAAATCATACCCAAACATATTAAGTTTACCAAACGTATTTTCGGGGTATTACATTTCTCCCTTCTTATATAAATTTTGCCTCGAAATTTGCTCAATGTAAGCACTTCTTCAACCTAACAACCAAAATTACCACTGCCATTCTTATATTGTACTTTTACACCCACTTCCAAAAATTCTGAAGGGTTAGACTACTTCTACTTCGGCAAAATACAATCAATTAACAAAACACTAACTCACGTCCAAGTCATCTGACTTTCAATTACATTTATTGCAAAAGAGGAACCTCCTCCAAAATTTCTTCCTTTTCACTAGATAGTGTGTAGCAAATCTTTGCAATATGCTCAACTTCATTGCATCCAAAACATCTTCATTCACTAAAAATACCGATTCCTCTTACAATTCCACGAAATACTTACACTACATATTGCCTCTAGTCCTACTTCACTCATTACACCCCTCTAGATTCACTCTTTATTTGCCTTCTTCATGATAGAAAACACCTTCGGTGCCACCATTTTCTGTTCCTTAAGCCAAAACTGAATAATGTTTGGCAAAATGGCAACTTTCATCACACTTAGATATCGCTTTGAACTAGGAAAACACTTTTCGAATTGATTTCTCTTACGCTTTTGACACTGCTTAGTCCTTGAAGATGCAGTAATTTCTCTTTGAAATGATACGTCTCCTTGACTATGTCTCTCATTTCCTTGTGACTCATCTTAAACACTGTTCCCTAAATTGAATCTAACGTTCCAACACTTCCATTAGTCTACTGACCCGCTCATCTCTTGGATCCGCGTTCCATCTAACTTCCCTCATCATCTTGTTCCCATTCGACAACATAGTTTACTAAACTTCATCCACTGGAAAAATAGAACTTAAATTCAAATCCTCAAAACGTAAGTCCTTTTCACTATTTATCAAAGCAGTATACTTCCAATAAAATGCATACATCACAAACTTCACATTGCTGTTAACGTACTTACACTTACATCTTGGTTCTAGTACACCCCAATAATTTTTTCTAAAATACACTGCCCTTTTATATCTTACACCTTTGGACATTTCCTGGTAAAACGACCAATCTCGCCACATTTAAAACATTGACGAGATCCAACCATGCATTCCCCTAACAACCTTTCTTACACTTTGGGCATCGATTTCCTTATTGGCTTCCTTCTTCAAGGAATTACTTTACTCCTCTAGAAGTGCCCTCTTCTTCCCATGAGTGTTGCTGAAATCCTATAACAGAATCATTTGCTTCAAGAATCGATCTTCCACTTCTTCGATGTTAGGAGACTTTGATACAATCTTCGCATAGGCCACATCCGGAACACTGGATATCTCAATGCCTCTATGAATCTCTACCTTAAGGTCTTGCACAAACTAGTATATCTTATACTCATTACTTCTCACCAGATGCCAGGCAAACCATGACAACGCTTCAAACTTGTGCACATACTTCAAAATCGTTCCTTCTTGCTGAACTAAGTAAACTCCACCAATTTACGTGTCCTTTTTGTGTGGTTAAAGTACTTGTCATAAGAGATCTCCTTGAATTCTATGCATATCATCATAGTCACATCTTTGGTTATCTTAATTGTGTCCCACCAAAATCTTGCATCCTTGACTAGCATAAACACGGCACATGATACCTTCTCCTCTTCCTTTATTTTATCATATGCAAACATATCCTTCATGGTCCTGATCTATTCCTCATTACTGGTTGGATCAGTGATAACACCAACAAATTGAGGTGGTCGAAATCATTGGAACTCCTAACTCACATCTAATTGCCCTGCCACTCTTCCATTTCGATGCTTAGCCCTATTTTATAAATCTTTCAAATTGTTGAAATTGTCATCCTACTAATCTGATCAACCGATTGATGGCCTCCTTTTTTGGTTGATCAAATACTCATCTAAAGTTTCTCCATACCCTTGTCTTTAAAATTGTCAGTCCCCAACATTCATGAATTTTATTCTTAAATAATCCACTATTCCCTTCCAACTTTAATTAGTGGTGCTCACCTACATTTATGAATAATCCTCAACTGTAATGTCTTTGCTCACTTAATCATAATTACCTCTTTCTTGTTATCAACCAAAGTGGGGCAACACATAGCAATATGTTCTAAAATTTCAACTTAGTCTATAGCCCTTAATTGCTTTTCCTGTCCATGATACTCTCATCCTCTATCTAATCCTTTGCAACATATGCAACCTCACCTAAATATTTACTTGACTTAATTCATGGAGGACTTGCTTTTCAATTATCCATTTTTCCAATTTACAAAAATTTGGGCAGAGTCTCCCCTATTTCTTTACTCCCCCTAAGCTAATTCCATACATCCTGCATAAATCCCAAGTAGTTCCAGTATCATTTTATCTTTTATCACATACATCATTAAACTTAATCCTCAACCTTTGTAATATCCCAAATCTTCTTGAGCTGAAAGTATAGCTTTAATGATAATTTTGGGATATTAGGAGCTAAGTTGGACAAGTAAAGTTATAGGTCAAGAGAAATACATTTGGAATAAGTGAATTATGATACCCCATTATGTTCACAATTAGATTAAGAGAAGGATTGTAGTCAATTGGAGAATTCTTTAGTGAAATTTAATGTTGTATTGGACGATATGAATTGGTTTGATAGTCAATGGGAATACTAAGACAAAATATATTTGGATGCAATTGAATATTATAAGATCGAAAGTATAGGATTTATACTATTTTAGAACACATTGGATAACTAGCGAAGTATACGGTACAGATTGAAGGATATGTAATTGGAAGAGTGGATTATAGTTTATTAAGAAGTTTGAATAAATATATTTATTGTCTCGTTATGGAATAATGAAATAGTATAGGTTGAGGTTGGTTATTGGAAAAGTGAGAATAGGTGATTAGGGGATAATTTATGTTTATATATATTAAGGATGTAGGTGTCTCGTTAGGAGAAGTCTGGAGGATTTGTTAAAAATCAAAGATTGGAGTCGGCGGCTGATCGGGGCGGTCAATCAACAGAGTGTTGATCGACCGACGTCATTAACCACATATTTGAAGCTTAATGTTTGGCAGACGTTTGATGGATTGGTGGTCGATCGTCCTTCATTAATCTATGTCAACCGCCATTTATGTGGAGTGATCTGGAGAGTCTGGAACATATAAAAGTTGAAAGAAACGTCGTCAATTGAATGTCTAAATGTCTTGAATTGAAGGAGACGATGTTTAACACGGCTGAAGTGGAAAGGTTTGGAATTTTAGACGTTGGGACATCTAAGGGTTGCTTGTTAATGGCGTTGAATGCATCGAAAGATGAAGAGGTTAACGTTATATGCATTTGGTCAGTATTGAGTTGCTTGTTAATGATAGCACGTTGTTGGAAATGTCGTATGGAGTGTCTGAAAATAGAAATGACGTAGTGGATATTGATGAAGCCATGTCCCATGGCCTTCCATCTTCACGATTGACGTTGGATAGTGGTTAAATAGAAGAGGAGAAAGAGACGTGAGTGGGGAGAAGGAATGATAAGGTTACTCTGCCCAATTGAGAGGAGATTATGAGGCTTCGAAGTTTGAAGTTTTGGTAATTTTATGAGAGAGAGAGAGGGCAGTAAGGGTATTCTAATGATTTTGTGAGGATTATTTCTGAAGAGTTAAATGAGAGAGAAAGTGAGATTGTGAAGGAAAGGGTGAAACGAAGAGTGAAATACAGCAGTGGGCTTCCTGCGAGAGCTCTCTTTGGTTTTTGACTCTTGTTGCTGGTACGCAAATCTTCAATCACTTTTCTTAAGGAGTTGTTGTGGGGAATAGTTTATGTTGTCCTTGTTATATATTCTGCTTTGGATGGAAATTGGTCACTTCATATGGATAAGCATATTATTGGGAATATATGATTAGGTTGTTAGTTATAATATGTGAAGTACATTGGCATGAATAAATTAGATTATTGGAATAGTTAAGGAATGTTGAATTGAAGGTAAGGTCAAAATAATTATTGGATTAATGTTTATTGTTGTTGGAGTAAGTAATTAGGTTAAGGAGATTGTTGGGCTATGAATTATTAGTAATTAGGGTTATTTATTAGAAGATACTTATTTATTATCTCATGTTGTTAATAACTAAGCTTTTGTAAAGAATCTTAAAGTGTTAAACCATAAAGTTAAGGATTTCAGGTACGTGCTATTGCATTTGCTTTGTCCGAAAGAACCTATATCTTGAGAAATTAGGGTTTTGTTTGATGTTTGTTTACAAAATGCATAAGTTATGTTATTGTATGAAATGTATGTTGTTTGCTTGTAATGTTTATAGAATAAGTTCAGTTCCTTAGATAGGAAAGATCATGTTTTAAGGATACGATTAAGGAACACCTAAGATAGGATTGTATGTGCATGACAACATTAAGACTTAATCATAACGTACACGAAAATGAAGTGCATGTAAACAAGCTGTGGACCTGTTGGATACGCCAGGCACTGAAATCAAGATAAGAAAGTAATTGTGGATCGGTTTGATACGCCTGACACATATATCAAGTAAACGACTGTGGACCAGTTTGATACGCCTGACACAGATATCAAGTAAACGACTGTGGACCAGTTTGATTCACCTGACACATAAGTCAGCTTTGGTCCGGATGGATATGCCCGACACAAATGTTTATATGGTCCGGTTTGATACGCCAGACATATAAACAGTAAACAAATGTTTATATGGTCTGGTTTGATACGCCTAACATATAAACAATAAATGGATGTTTATATGGTCTAGTTCGATACACCCTTCATATAAGAAAATGAAATAACGTTATAAGACATGAACGGTAAAAGAGAAACAAAATAGAAAACCTTATGGAATGTTATAGAAACTGTATGTGAATTCTATGTTTTAAGTTTATATCACGTACTGAGCGTTAGACTCATAGTTAAGTCCCGTTGATGTAGGTAAGGAGCAGATGAATGGATAAAGCTGTCAAATGACGTAGCTGATGGTGTATTACTGTGTGGACGTTTGTGTTGTTGGCGACATTGATATGTGGTTATGGCTCATGAAACGGAATAAATGTTTTAAAGACTTTTAAGTATTTTATGACTTCAAATAAATGTTTTAAGTTAATGTGTTTATTTAAATGTTTACTTAAACAATGAGTTTATGGTATTTAATTGTAAGAGACTTCCACTGTATGTTTTATATAATTAAGACTTCCGCTGGATATTTATGACTCTGGTTTTTCTACGCAATGGAGGTATTAATGAGGTATTGTTGTTCTTCAGTTAATTTCTGCATGGAGGTATTAATGATATTTGTTTCTTCCGAGTGATAAGGTTGTATTTTGTTGGAGAAATATTTTATTGGAATTTTATAACGGATTATTGTTTGATGATATAGTGGTTTGCAAGTTATCTATGGCATAAATGATTAATGGGTTTTACCGTGGGGAATTATTGTACTGTGGCATAAATGATTAATGGGTTTTATTATGTTGAATTATTGGAGAAGGTAGTTATTTGATTGAGGGTTGTCGTTGTTGGAAATTAAGTAATAATAAGCATGAATGAAATTATGCTACTATTTTGAAATGGGTTAGGTATAAACTTTGGTTATATTGTGGTGGTTTAGTGGGATATTATTGAATGAATATTCTAGATTTTAATAATTATTGGAAATAGTAGTTTGAATTCCAATTTGATTATCATAAGGAATAAGTTATTGAGTCGAGGAGACCTGTTAAGCAATGAATCACTAGTAATTAGGGTTGATTATTGGAGAATCTTTATTGATAATTTCATGTTGTTGATATTGTAAATCTTTATGCAATTCTTGAGTAAAATTATTAAATATGTTGTTAAATACATCCCAATGGAGATATAGGTGGTGGAATCGGTGGATTTGGTTATGTATAGAAAAAGCTATAGATGGTTGAAAATGGATAAAAACTTAGAGTAAAAACCAAGATTATATTGTGCATATGTTTACTTTTGCTTCAAAGTGTTAAGTGGTTATTGATTATGGTATATTGGTATGTTCAAGGAGTTATAGATCAAAAGGGTAATTGAAGACACTTGCAAGATATTATGCTAAGGAATTGAGATAAGAGATATTGTGTGTTTTGGACCCTAGGGCCTACATCACAAGAAATTATGACTTATATAACTTGTTGGTATATAAGGATAATATTATTATATGACTTGATTTATTTATATGCTTTCATGTTATTATTGATATAAGGATAGTATTGATTCTTTGGAAAGATTAAAACATTGTTTGTTTGATAATTGAAATAAAAGAGTGAATGAAAAAGTGGAAAATATTGCATTGATATTATGTGATAGGATGATAGAATTGTATGCATTCATATTCATGCTTCATGGTTTTCATGAAAAGTATGCATTGTAATGTAAATGATAAGTGGGTGTCCATCCATACCAAGTGGACCTGTTTTGGGCTAGTGGTATGGGACACTGGTCCAAAAACAAATCTGTATGGGCCAAAGTCACCCAAAGCGGAAAATATCCATTTGGGCTGTATGGTTACTCCCTTGAAAATGAAATAGACTAAATAAACGTAAATAGGCGTTAGAGGTTGGGGGGATTAGCAACAGTTCTACTTGGGAGAACTACAGGATGATGTATCTCATTCCTCATTAGGATTGAGTGATGGTTCTGTAATACCCTGATTTTCTGTAACATAATTAAGTGAGAATAATTGAGAAATTAAATTGGTGAAATTGAATTATTTGGATAATTATTGAAGATCTAATTGAGGGAAATTAATTTAGGAAACGAAATTGAAAAATTTAATTTAGACCCACAATAATCGTTAATCGATATTTGGAATGGGTCGGGAATTGGAATTTGGTCAATTAATATACGGTACGTATATTTGATACATAAGTATATTTAATATTATTAAGGATTTATAATTCATTAAATTGAGGAATTATAAATACAGAAATGAAGAGGGATTAAAATAAAATGTGATAAATTAATATTTTGGAGGGAATGAACCGGTTCTGTTTTTGAAGAAATGAGGACCGAACCGTAGGTTCGGTTTAGTTTGGCTAAAGAATAAAACAAATGGCTCGTGGCCTTTTTGTTATGGCGTGAGAGAACCCGGGAAGAGAATGAGAGAGCCAGACTGACAGGGAGAGCGAGGCGAAGAGTGGGTGAGAAGGCGACGAGCGAGGGAGGGACGCTTTCGGAGCAGCTCCTTCACGACGGGTAGCGACTGCGGGCTTGGACGTCGGGCTTCGGGGGATGATACGATGCGGAGCTTTGGGTCGCAGTGGCTGCGTCGGGTCAAGATGAGCTCTGGTGCTCCATCGATTCGGGTGACTGGTGATGCTAGGCAGCGATGGATTGGCGACTGCGAGGAGAATTGGTGTCGTCGGTGACTGGAACTGCTAGGGCAAAGACGAAGTGGTGAAGGGCAGGGGATGGTTGTTCGATTGGAGGCTTGCAGTTTGGTCTTCGGTTATGTCCGAACCGGTCTATCTTGCTCTATCGAAACGAAAGCGTGGAGTGCGTGGAGGAATGGTGAAGGTAGGGCATGGCCGTGGCAGGATGTGGGGTGCCTCTCTGGTGAGGTTGAAAGGTAGAAGGGGAGGGATTTTCTAGCAGAGAAACTCTCAGGTGTGCTGAAGGATGGAGACAGAGCTGAAGAGCTCTCTAGAGATGTGAGGCCAAGAGCTGAAGGAGGGAGTGAAAGCCCAAGGAGAAAAGAAGAGGATGAGGGAAAAGGAAGGACCATGGCATTCTGAAGGAGAGGATGGAGCTACTTCTTGCTCTCAAGTCTTCTATGAGGTATAATTTCCCTCTTTTGTGTATGTATTTAAGTGATGGTTATGGTTAAATATAGAAGATAGAAGACTTAGTGGACACCATGAATTATTGTTGGATGATTGCTATTCTATTTTTAGAATTCTGCTTCTGTTGGGTTAATGTTTTGGTTGGTGTTCTGTGGTATTATAATGCCTTGTAGATTGGATAAATACTCTGTTGGTTGCTGCCTTTGATAAATTAGTGGCTTTGATTCAGGAGTTACTCTATTGAAATTGGTTCTTGATTAAATGATTTCTGCTTGCAGTGATAAAGTGTAATTGTGATATTGTTTGTGGGGTTGTAGTTTGTTGTTGGGAAGTTAATATGTTGAATTGGACTATGTTGCTGGAGGAAGAGTTGTTAATTAGCTAAGCATGGTTATTGGGATAGGTTATGTTCGTTTTAGGCGTTAATGGGTTCCTAGAATTATTATACAATTTAGAATACGAAAAAGAAATGAAGTTAATAAGTTGTAAATGTTTTTAATTATGAAAGTATTGGAAAGAAAAAGAAGGATACATATTAAGTGCTAATGCTCGATAAAGTTTTGAGGTAAGAAATTGAGTAGAATCATTGGCTAGTGGAGGCCCTATACCATTAGTAGTATCCTTCTTTAAATTGTTTGTTTGCATTTCTATTATGTTGCCATATTATGCCTATGATGTTCGCACATTATTACTTTAATTTATAAGCATGTTTAGGATATTAGTAGATCATTTTGTTTCCCTTAGTTTCCTTTAATTACTAAGCATATTTATATTGTTATTGCTTTCCTTTAAACTATCTAGCATGTCTACAATGTCATTATTTCCTTTAACTTGCCAAGCATGCCTTTGTTATAATTGTTTTCCTTGAATTAATAAGTATGTCTATATTGTTGTTGTTTCCTCTAAATAGTCAAGGATGTCTACCTTGTTATCGCTTTCTTTAAATTACTAATCATGCATATATTTATTGTTTCTTTTAAATTGCCTATCTATCTTGTCATTATTTCCTTTAAATTGCCAAGCATATCTATACCGTTATTATTTCCTTTTGTTTCCTTGATGAATGGATTGAATGGCATATAGTTGTAATGTTATCAATTGCATTGACATGCATCATATTAATAGAAACAAGTAGGAAGTGTCATCTTTGGGGTTGGTACTCATATGCATTGAGTGAGGAAAAAGAATTAAAGAAAATGTTATAGGGAGTTGGGGGACGGACAGGTAGTTCGGATCTAGCCAGGTAGACAAATACATTTATACCCTCTCATAGGTTACAATTATATCCTCTCACGGGTTACGGGAAGATACGAGAAGATATTGGGACAGATATTCGTGCATTGATATGTACGAAAAGATGTTGTGCATTGAAAAGCATGATCATTAGTGAGTCTTCGATAGATATTGGGACAGATCTTTGTGCATTGATATGTATAGCCACTAGCAAATCTTTTGAATGATATCGGAGATGAACTCACCAGAAATAATAGGTTGTTGTGCATTGAAATGCATGACCACTAGTGAGTCTTCTATTGATATTGAGACAGATAGTTGTGCATTGATATGTATGACCACTAGCAAAGCTTTCGAATGATATCAGTGCTGAATTCACAAAAAACGATAGGTTATTGTGCATTGAAATGCATGACCGCTAGTGAGTCTTTGATTGATATCGAGACAGATAGTTGTGTATTGACATGTATGGCCACTAACAAAGCTTTCGAATGATATTGAAGCTAAATTTATTAGAAATAATAGGTTGTTTTGCACGGAAATGCATGACCGCTAGTGATTCTTCAAATAATATTGAGACAGATAGTTGTGCATTGATATGTATGGCCACTAGCAAAACTTTCAATTAATGTCGAAGTAAATTATACAAAAAGAACAGTAAAATAAAAATAAAAATGCAATTGTTTTTATATTTCTCATTATTTACTAAGCATTAGGCTTATAAATGAATCTTGTGATATAGGTAATTCGGACAAAGTGACAGGAAAGAAAGGACCATGCAGTTGATGGAGCATATTAATGAGGAGCGCTTGAAGTTGTAACGGCAAATCAAATTTGTGGAATGGACACAATTTGTAAAAAGAAAATGATTTGTAATAATTGATACATTGCAATAATTGATGAATGATTTATGATTTAATGGTCATTGGTTTGGTAAAAAGAAAATAATTCTGCTACGCTAAAGGAAAAAGAAATGACGGTCTTTTAAAAAAAATTGTGTAATGCCCCGATTTTTCTTATATTTAAAATTACGTGAAATTTAAAATTTTTTCCACTCAGCTCATAGAACATTCCTCATGCAAAGAAAGAACGTAACACTCTTACCTTTCCTCTCGGTCGTAGCTCACACCAGGGCAGAAATAAGAATGCCCACTCAGCCATTCCATCAATTTAAAGGCAGGAGAAGACCCACGTGAAAGCTAGAGATTGATGGACAGTTGCCCATCCCAATGGAGGAGGTCCAACACGCGATGGCCATGTGGAAAGCTCCCAATCTTCTTGGGGGCAGGATTTTCGTCGGGAGAGAGAGAGAGAAATTTGAAGGAGGATAGAAGAAATTGATTGATAGAAAATGAGTTTCTCGCTTTAAGTTGGTTTTTCGGTTGAGGGAGTCATCCGAAACATCGACCGCACGACAACCGAAATGTCAAAAATACGAGCAGAGACGTATTTCGGTCAAGAACCTCAACCAAAACATGTGACCGCACATCGACCACAAAATCAATGAATTTGATAGATTCAAAACCATCACGTCAGCAACTCAATCGCGCCGTCGACCACAGTGTGACTGAAAACCCCAAAATGTGACCTAGAATGCATTTCGGTCAAACTCTTATATCGTAATCTCGATCGCCAGTCGACTGAAACCTCCCAGCCCTAAACGCTACCATATTTTCTCCTTGTATTATTTTATTCTTTAAAATTCCAATCCAATTTAATTCTTCCTTTATTTAATCCACTCCTAATTAATTTATTCCAAATAAATCCTCAACCAATTTCCCACTCACCCCTTCTAATAATTTCCTTCCATTAAATCCTCAATAATTATCCATATAGTTATACCCCAAATAATTTCTCAATTATCTTTACGTAATTTCGTTACGGAAAATCAGGGTATTACATTCCTCTCTCCTTATATAAATTTTGTCCTCGAAATTAGCTTAACATAATTACTTCATTGATTTATCAACCAAAATAATTGTTAACAGTCATGACATAACTGTCTACAACAACTTCATGTATCATATCCTTACATGAAACTTCCAAAGAGCTTTGTTATTTTAGTTTCTACAAAATACAATGACTTAGTGAAACACTAAATCGCACCCAAATCTTCCGATCGTAATCTGTATTTGATGTCATAGAAGAGCACTTGTCCAAATTCCACTCTTTTCATTCACTATCGAGTGGAAAATCCCTGTAACATTAGCTACCTTATCGTGCCTAACGCACCTCTTAGGTCAAATCATGCATCCTTCTTACCTATATATCACCATCTCCAAGGAGAAAATTTCACATAACCAGCACTCGTTTCACTCTCTTAATGCCTCTATACACCAAAATACTTAATGATCTCATATACTATACCACATGGTGCGTACACTACATTTCACATCCTCCATGCTAGAAAACACCTTTAGTGTAACCATTTTCAGTTCCTTAAGCCAAAACCAAACAACCTTTAATAAAATGGCGACTCTCATTACCCTTAAACATTTCTTCCCTTACCATCTTACTCTTAGTCGATCAACCTAATTCTTTAAGCCTCATTCGTTAGCAACACTGAATCTAAATCTAAATCATCAAAGCATAAGTCCTCACCACTACTTAGCAAAGTAGTATTCTAAACAAATGATAAGGCCTCATTCAATAGATCAATTACCACCACAACGTTCAACAACTGTAACCGTTGTGAACAATGGAACCTCAACGATCCTCCAATTAAATCCATTAGCAACAAATTCAAAATATCAATCAAATCTATCCCTAAATTCATCTGGTAAGCCAACCAACAATATATTTGGGGCACCTTCCTAGCGAACCATCAAACCTATGTTTTGTCATACAACAAATAATCCTTATATATGACAGACTTCCAATTCCAACTTAAAACAGAAACTGAATCATTCTAAATCATATATTTCTAACTTCCGATCAAAGTTGATTATTAATGTTATCTATGCATGACCATATAATGTGCTACCTAAATTCTTAGATCGATTCTTTATCCTATAATTTAACTCAGCAAGTATCACGTCCTCCCTCTATTTTAAGAGAATCTCTTGGATCCATAAATCATAATCTTCAGGCCTAACAGTTTCCAAAATCCCTCAATTTACAAGAAGCAAAATGAAATGCAACTTAGAGGTAGTAATTAACTCATTACATATACGGACTTCCCAACCATTTTTCTAAGTCACAACATTTATTCATATCTTATAGCTCTATACATCTTTGCCTTAAGTCCTTGCATAAACTAGTGTAACTTATGCTAATTATTGCTCACATGATGTGAGGCAACCGTGACAATATTTGAACTTACTCACATACACCGTAGTCGTTTCCCTCCAGTCGAAGTTGAGTAAATTCTCTTAGTTTACTTGCTCTCTTAGTCCTTGTCATAAAAGATCTTCTTGAACTCTACCCACATCATCGTAGTCTCATCCTTGGTTACCTTGGTTGGGTCCCACCCATGGTAGATAACTTAATCAAATCCAACACATACCCTATTATCCACTTTTAAACTTCTCTTAACTTTCCTAAACAACAGGATATCCTTCTCAATATAAATTTGACTATAAACCCACAACGACAAACAGTAAATATCTTAACCATTTCGAAATTCATCATCAATGTTAATCCAAGCTAGTCGTACAGACAAACTAGATTTTCCTAATTTCCCATTCATGACAATATCTAGCCTATGAAGGAAAAAAAAACTAATTAGTTCATTGTTTTAATTAAAAATAATTTCTTTCCCCCTATTAAAGGCAGATTCCTAGCTTAAAAATGCGGGCAGTAATCAAGATATCAAATACCCAACTATCTGTCGCTAAAGATCTAAAACAGCCTCTCTACAATTTCTTAATAATCCTAACCGAGTGGATAAACATATGACTAACTAATTATCGTCCTCATAATTCGGCGTAGTCATTAGCCCTCAATATTCCTACTTCCCATAATCCATCCACCCTCTATCTGACTCCTTGCCAACTGTCTACTTAATCTAGTTCACGCAAAAATTTTCTTTTCACTTATTCCCCTTCTAATTTATAAAAATTTGGGCAGAGTCTCCCATGTTTCTTTACTCCCCCAAAGCTACATTCATACATCCTGTCAGCAAAACCTAAGCAGTTCAAAAAATTCCATTAACTATTAAATAAAATTTCCAGGGAAACCATTCACCCATCCTTTTCAGACTAGTTCTATGGACATACATTAAAACGTACCATGATACATCCTCAAGTCCTCCATCTCAAAACACAAGTTTGGTCATACGTTCCCCAGCATTTCAACACACAAAATACTCAATCATAGTTAGGATTACTAGTCCCTCATATCGGAAAAAGAGGGCATCTCATGACCACATGTCTAGACTTCTTACACTTGAAACATCGTCTTGACCCTGCCAACCATAGTCCAATATGACTTTTGGTACACCATGGACATAGCTCCTTTTGTTGTGTCCTCTGAATTGGTTCCTTAGTAGCATTCTCTCTTTGAAGGTGTTTCTTCCCTCCTTGTTGATTCTTGTCCTCCATGGACCTCTTAGCCCCCTTCCTAGTAGTCGGCTCCCCTTCTTCTCTTGGTGATGATTGTATGTCTTCCACAAACTTCATAGTGAATTCCCTAAATCCTTCCACCAATTTTTCAATGATTTGTAACTGGCACTCCATATGGTCCATCAACTGGCTACGACATCATCCCCCGTCTTCGTCCCTTTCTCCATATCATCCCTTCACAAAATAGCCAAAGCAATTATACGTCAGTTAAAATAGCACAAATCATACTTACAATTAATGAAGCATTTTCACTTAGAAGCTTGTGCTGGTAGACAGTATACAGAATCAGTTTTAAAAACTCGGGGGGCTTTGATACCAACTTGTAACGCCCAGGTTTTTCTTAAATTTAAAATCGCGTAAAATTTAAAAATTTTTCTACTCAGCTCACAGAACACTTCTCACACATAGAAAGAACGTAACACTCTTACCTTTCCTCTCAGTCCTCTTGGTCACAGCTCACACCAGGGCAGAAATAAGAATGCCCTCTCAGCCATTCCATCGATTTAAAGGCAGGAGAAGACCCATGTGAAAGTTGGAGATTGATGGACAGTTGCCCATCCCAATGGAGGAGATCCAACACACGATGGCCACGTGGAAAGCTCCCAATCTTCTTAGGGCAATGATTTTAATCAAAAGGGAGAGAGAAATTTGAAGGAGGAGAGAAGAAATTGACTGGCAGAAAATGGGTTTCTTGCTTTAAGTTAGTTTTATGATCAAGGGAGTTGTCCGAAACATCGACCGCACGATAACTGAAATGTCAAAAATACGAGCAGAGGCTTATTTCGGTCGAGAACCTCGACCAAAACATGCGACCGCACATCAACAGCAAGATCGATGAATTTGATAGATTCAAAACCATCACGTCTACAACTCAACCGTGCCTTCAACCTCGGTGCGACCGAAAACCCCTACATGTGACCTAGAATGCATTTCGGTCAAACTCTTCGACCGAAACCTCGACTGCCAGTCGACCGACACCTCCCAGCCCATAACGCTGCTATATTTTCTCCTTGCATTATTTTATTCTTTAAAATTTTAATCCAATTTAATTCTTCCTTTATTTAATCAACCCTTAATTAATTTATTCCAAATAAACCCTCAACCAATTTTCCCACTTCATAACTTGTAATAATTTCCTTTCATTAAATCCTCAATAATTATCCATATAGTTATACCCCAAATAATTTCTCAATTATCCTTATTTAATTTCGTTACGAAAAATCAGGGTATTACAAAATGTGATAAAACAGACTAAACTTTAAAAGAAAAGAAATTGGAGCACTTCAACACAATCCCACATCACTTAGGAGAGTGGAAAATGCATGGTTTATAAGTAAAGTTCTCATTCCTACCTAGTACAACACTTTTGGGCTAACTCCAAGAACATAACCGTGCAGATTTTGACCCAAAGTGTACAATATTGTACTCGAAAGACCGGAGATGTTACAAATGGTATCAGAGCCAAAGCTCAACTGAATGTGTGGCTGACGAAGACGTCAGGCCCCCAAAAGGGGGGAGATTGTGGCAGTTCGCTCTAGAAGGCCAAAATAGCCCATGTGAAGGTCTAACCCATATCAATGGGGCCCACATTATTTGGGAGATTGGAAAATGCATGGTTTATAAGTAATGTTCTCCTCTCTACCTAGCATAATACATTTTGGGCTAACCCTAAGGACAAAAATTGTACAGGATTTGGCCCAAAATGAACAATATTGTATTAAGAGTGCTGAGGATGTTACACCATGACATAGGCATAAATAGTAAAAAAAAAATACTAGACAATCCCTAAAAATGTAACAAAAACTATTCAAATCTGATAAAACTCATATTTCAATTTGGTGTAAGTTTTTGAAATTACACTCCAAAATTCAAGTTTTTATTTTGATATTTTACAGTCATAACAAAGAACTAATTTTTGCATATACCTCGACTCTGAATTTATGCAGTGAAACTTGATGCTCTCCTATCCAACTCACACAAAAGGTAACTAAAACTCTAGGTTTGATTCCCTTCCAAAACTGAGAGTAATTGAGTAAAAAATTGAGGATTCTACCTGAATTCAATATTACATAGAAGAGAGAGAAGTCATCTTTCCAAGGAGGAGTCAATCACTCAGACTTTCTTCCAAAATGCCGAAGGTGGTTATTTAAAGGATTGGTTTTTTAGAGAAGGGAAGATGGGAGGACGAGGGTCAGAGAGTGAGATGAAGAAGGGAAGGACTCCAATTTTAATGGCAAGGAAGAGGAAAGGAATTTCCTTCTTGGTTCATAATGTTCCCATGGATTTGGGGAAGGAAATTCATTCCCAAATTTCATTCCCTTTAAAGAATGCCAGTTATTACATTCTCCCCAACTTAAAAAATTTTGTCCCCAAAAATTTAGAACAGCCTTGAGCATTCCACCAAACAAATGAGGGTACTTTGTCTCTATTTCTGATTTGATTTTCCAAGTAGTCTCTCTTTTGTTATGGCTCTTCCACTGAACTCGAACTAAATAAATTTTATGGTGATGCAAAACTCTGATCTCATGGCCCAAAATTCTCTTGGGCTCTTCCTCGTAAGAAACATGCTCTTGGATAGGTACATCGATTTAGGAGATAATATGAGATATATTAGAAATATATCTCCTCAACATAGATACATGGAAGATGTTGTGACATAATTTAACTGAGGCGGTAACTCCAACCAATAAGCCACATAACCAACATTCTCAATAATTCAAAAGGGACCAATAAATCAAAGAACTAACTTTCCTTTTATGCTGAAATGACTAATATCTTGACATGGTCGAACCTTCAAAAACATGAAGCTATCAATCTCAAACTCAACTTTTCTCCTCATAAGGTCAGTATAAATTTTATGATGACTCTGAACTATTCTTAGTCATTCCTTAATCAATTGCACTTTCTCAGTCATTACTTGGATCAAATAAGGTCTAAGAGTGACACGCTCCTCGGCCTCAACCCAACAAGTGGTGGTCAACAAGATCTCCCATAAAAAGCTCTATAAGGCAAAACTTCAATACTACTCTAGTATCTATTATTATAGAAAAATTACACTAGAGGTACCAAGTATCATCATAGTCCAAGACACAAGATCTCAACATTTCTTCTAGAGTTTGAATAGTATGCTTAGACTGGCCATCCGTCAGACTGTGATGAGCTGTATTAAAATGAAGCTCATTGCCCAAAGTTCTCTGAAGGGCTCTCTAAATATTAGAAGTAAATCATGGATCTCTATCTGACATTATGCTCAAAGGAACACCGTGAAGACAAACGATGTTCTTGATATACAACTTGCTAAGCTTAATCAAAGAGAAATTCATTCTGATTGGAATAAAATGAGCAGATTTTGTCAATCGATCAACTATCACCCATACTGCATTAAAACTCTATGCAGTCCTTCACAAACTTGTTACAAAATCCATAGTGGTTCTATCACATTTTCACTCAGGATAGGTAAAGTTGCAACAATCCAACTGGTCTCTGATGCTCCGCCTTGACTTGTTGACAAGTCAAACACTTGGACACATAATTAGCGACATATCGCTTCATTTCAACACACCAAAAACTAACTCTTCATATCATGACACATTTTGGTACTACCAGGATGAAAAGAAAATTTGGACTTATAGATCTTAGCTAAAACTAACTGCCTCAAATCTAAATCACTTGTCGCAACAACACAATCCCTGAAAAATAAATAGTCATAAGGACAGATCTTCTAATCTTCAAACAGCTCACCAGCTTCAGTCTGATAAAATTTCTTCTTCAGTTTATGGTTAGACCTCTGCATATTCTTAACACGCTACAAAAGGAAGGAGTCACTATCAAATTGAACACTCGAACTGCCTAGTCATTCTCATGATATTGCAGCTCAAAATCATCAATAACTAGACATCTCTTCCAATCTCCCATGTCATGACCTAGAGATGGGCTTAACAGAAACACCAAGTTGAATGACCCAATCTTTGGAGAGGACTTGGTTGCCCAGTTGACGTGCTCCAAGTTGCAAGGAGAGCACCTAGTTGAATCGGCTAAACAGTTTCTTAAATATTCTGACTAGACTTGCTTCAAGTAATAATATCTCCGAAACCAGACATGAACAAAAGCTGTACTTTAGTGGACATTATAAAAGCAAGCTCATAAACAACATATCAAAATTCCAGCGCAAAAAAGCACTCGGAAACTCTAGATATGGCAAAAACAACGCAGCCCCGTAATTAGGGCTTCACCTGATCAGATTCATCCTCTGAAATTAAAACGAATAGAACTCCGCTTGCATGCAGCCTAATAACGTCAATTTTAGAGGAGTGCAGCTTAACAACACAAATAAGATCTCAGCAAAAAATCAGTTCAAAAAGGTAACAGCAAGTCATTCAAATTAAGGCACCAATCCGATGATCCAACCAGTGAATAATCCAGAACAGATCAGCGATCAAAAAGTATTCTTCAACCAAACGAAAATAATCACTTACCAATCAATAAGAATACCATTCTAGGGCAGGAAACTCAGGATATTTAACTACCAAACAGCAAGAACAATGATTCCCTTTAAGAGTAATACGAAATAACAAGAATAATCAAGGAGTCTATTTATCCTCCTACCATGAGAGGGATGAGTTCATTTGGCTTGATCAACGATTAAGCACTCTCCAAGGGATCTGATGCTTCTCCTACTTCCACACCACAAAGACTCTACCAAGATGAAGATTTGGAAGAAGTAGCAACCTTTCCAACTCGGTCAAGAAGTAATCCAAGAGCACTAAGTTCAGGCTTGCAAGGAATCGGCCAATGGGGGTTTTGCTGCGCTGACTCACTCTCCTCAAAGTTTAGGGTTTATGATTTTCTTCAAAAGTAATATGCTTGCAAAAGGGTTCATTAGAGAGGATTTATACCTCTCTAATGGAAAAATACATTTTTACAAAAATACCCTAAGTAGCAAATGATGTAACAGCCCTTAACAATAACACAAAAACAATAAATCAGAGTTGGGTTTTGGTCTCTGTAAAGGGGCCATTGGACATAGAAAACGACACCCAAATATAATGTTCAGTAGTTCATTCAAAAGCTCTGGATGTTGGCTATATTTGGTGTGAAGGACCAAAGTTGAAAAGAAGTCATCCTGATTGTCGAAATAGCCCTTGAACGTCCGGAGGTCAGATTCAAGAAGGAAAAGAAAGCCCACAATTTTCTTCTATGCTTGCAAGACCTCCACTAGCCCAATTATACCAACTCCTCTTTGTTTAATTGATCCAAAAACTCTCCTCCAAGTTAGCTAAAGAAGAAATACTTACAAAAAAAAGAAAAAAAATATTAGAAATTAAAGGAGCCCTTAGCTCAAGCTCAGGTGACAGGACCTTAGGGCACATCAAAGTCATAGCTCACACGAGATGAAACTAAAGCTACAAATTGATTACAAGAAAGTAATATCATAAATTTATTAAGTACTGTGCATCAAATCCAAAGCCCAAACATTATCCAATCATGCTTATATTGACCTAAATCGAATGCAAGAGTCCTCACCAAGAAACAAGGTAAAATACTTTAAAAAAGGAAACAACAAAGTCTGCCATCCTACAACTACCCTTGACTAGTTTTGTCTTTACCTAGGATAGATGAGTTTGTTAGCGTGAGTGGCTAACTTAGTAGGCAGTTTATACTAAATGCAATGCATGTAAAACTAGTTTTACCTTTCCCGTTCAAACCATGATCAAATATAATGTCTTGTATAGGTTTAAAATCATTTTTAAAAAATCATTTTTTAACGTTTTAAGAACCGGCCCCACTAGCCACTGATGAGTAGTCAGAAAATGTGGTTGTATACATAGACAATTGATGTGCCCCGAGGACCCGTCACTTGAGCCCGAGCCAAGGGCTCCTTTATTTCTAACTTTTTTATTTGTTTTGTAGGTTTTGAATCAACTAAACAAAGGGGAGTTGGCATTTGGGCTAATGGAGGTTTTACAATCTTTGGGGAAAAATTGTGAGTTGTTTTTCCGCCTAGATTCTGACCTCCAACAGTTCAAGTGAATTTTTGACAATTGGGATGATGTTGTTTCAAATTTAGTCCTTCATATCAAATGTAGCCAACATCCTGAGGTTTCTAACGAGCTATTGAACGTTGTGTTTGGGCTCCATTTGGTATGTAAAATGTCTTTTTTTCAGAGAGCAAAACTCAGACTCGGATTTTATTGTTGTTGTTTTAATTAAGGATTTGTTTAGTCTTTTGCTACCTAGGGATATTTTAGTCCTTTTATGATTTTGTTGTAAAACCTTAGGGTTTTATATACCCTATTTTCTAATGGAAGAACCACTTGATGATTGAATAGAAGATTGTTTCTCTTTGAAGAGCTACCCACGGCCTTCCCCCTCCATTGAGCCGATTATCCCATCCCCCTTGCAAGGAGTCCTTGAAGCCTCCTTTCCTTGCAAATTCAGGGTTATCACCTCTTCCAATCCCTTATCCTTGTGGTGGGGATTGTGGCATGGAGGTAAAGGTAGGCTTCCAAACTTGGAGAGTGTTTGTTGTTCCACAAACCGGAAGTCGTCCCTCTCACTAGGAGGTCCACGGACTCCTTGGCTTTCTTCTCGATTCTTGAAGGTCCTATTTGCTGTTTCTAGTTGTTTTTGGCATTTACAGGTTCTATTATATGATTATTGGTTTGGTGTTTTGTTGCTCATTCAAGAAGTGTGAGTTGAGTAACGTTTATTATTGAATCTCTTTTAGCCGCAGAATCTGTTTTTATTTGCGGATTGCTGGAAGCCTGATTGCAGCTCTGTTTTGAGAACCTTAAGCTACTTGGATCAATTTTGTATCTTCTGAAAAGTTGTTTATTTCTGAGTTAATTGAATACCCTCCAAATTTGGGATTATTTCGTTGTAAGTATTTCGAGTTATTTGCGTTTGAATACTGCAAGGTATTTCTGCCCTGCTGAATCCCTAGTTTTGGGTTGATATTGATTTCGACATTTCTCCTAATCTAGAGTGTTTTTTGGATTGAAATTTTGAAGCAACTCTTCTGAATGTGTTAAGTTTATGTCCTCCAAATTACAGCTCTAGTTCACGTGTAAATTTGGAGCTTGATCCATTTCATTGCTACTAGCTCGGGTAATCCCAGTTTTCGGGACAGATTGGCTAGCATGTATTCTTGGCCTAGTTGGTTTCTATCATTTGGTATCAGAGCCTAAGTGGCTTCTTAGTGTAACTCTGTGATTGTGAATTTGCACTCTGAATTTGGTGAACTCAAACTCTTAGTTTGATGGCGAGAGGCTATAGATATGATGTTACTTGTAGCGAGAATGAAAATGATTTTCTATCTTCTATTCCTTCCTTCTGTGGTTCAAAATGGAACGAACACTATTTAGATTGGGAAGAGGAGTTGGAAGAATTTTTTTTAATTCATAAATTTTCAGATCATAGAAAGGTTAAAATTGCTTCTTTGAGACTTAAAGGAAAAGCTAGCCTTTGGTGGAGAAGAATAAATTATGAGAGAAGAGAAGAAGGCAAAGAAGTTATAAGTTCATGGATATGGATGAAGAGATATTTGAGAAGCAAATATGCTACGATTCTTACGGAGGTAGTCTCATCTTCTCCACAACCAATCCAATTCAAGAAGAGAGTTTCGAAAAGGCAGCAAACCGAAGTGTTGGACATCAAGGATTCCCTGCAACATATAACCCCAAAACTACTTGAGCTGCAAGACGAGTACATTAAAGCTTATCAACCAATAATCCCAAGCAAATAAGTTGAAGAACATGACACGGTTGAACAAAAGAAGAATGATGACTTTTTTATAAGGGCTAATGATATAGAAAACTTTGAAGAAGTTGTATTTCCACTTCTTGAAACTGAATCTCGCATGAAAAAGGAAGACAATTCAGAAGAATCGCATAGCCAGAGTTGTTCCAACCAAACTCTTCACATTTTGAGAAAATTTGAAGGACCACTTCATGAGGAGGAATGTAAAGAAATCTCCTTTTCAGCCACCATTGAGAAGGAAGAAGTATTGTACGCTGAGATGGAGTTCCATCATGGTGAAAAACTATTCGAGATAAGTTCAGAGTTACAGACAACAGTAGAAAAAGAAGAAGAACATAGAGAGAAGGTTGTTTTGCCCAATCTGAGAGTAGACTTGGACTTCATCCACCCACCTTCACTCATTGATACTGAACTAAACTTGACAACATGTGAAACTCCTCTAGTGATGGCGAGAAAGGAACCGCTCATTTTGACTAGACTTCGAAGGGAGATTGAAGAAAGGAAAATATCAAATCAAATCTGTAGATTGTATATGCGGTGTGAGGAGCGTGGATTTTTGTCCTTACATTCGACAACATAAAAAGAACATGGTAGAAAATGCTACTTTAATTATATTTGGAAGCGAACTACTAGACTATCATCCATATGCAATCAAATACAATAACAAGAAGACGACAATATTGACTAGTGCACTAAAAACAAGGTACTCTCTCTTGTCCGAGTTAAATGCTAAACTTTTTGGCTTTTATTGGATTAAAAGGCTGCTTATTGATGATAAAGGCTCTGGTCCTTGAAATGCTTTATATACTAAAGAGCTTAAGGATGGGTATGACCCCATGGAAGACATTTTCTTGAAAGATGGCAATCCTAGGATACTAACAAGCGAACTTCTAAAATCAACCATATTTGTAGTTCAAGGTTGGGATCTAACTCGCTACTTTGGAGAAAAGAAGATTTGTGAGACTTGGTGGAAATTTTTCTTTTGGTATTACAAGCATGAAGAAAGTGCATGGGAACAAAGTCTTAATGGCCGAAAAGGAAGGATAAACTATTTAGATATGATCATTGAAGGCTTTATTATTGTTCTTCTATATGGGAACTCTGATAAGAATGAGTTGACTCATGATGTCAACAAATTTTTCCCATTTGATCCAGGCAGAAGGCAAGAAAGAAGATAATGTTGAATACTCCCTGGATTGGAGGACAAATCCTTTTCAACCCCAGGAGTATGATGTGCCCCGATGCCCAGTCACTTGAGCCCGAGCCAAGGGCTCCTTTATTTCTAACTTTTTTATTTGTTTTGTAGGTTTTGAATCAAATAAACAAAGAGGAGTTGGCATTTGGGCTAATGGAGGTTTTACAATCTTTGGGGAAAAATTGTGAGCTGTTTTTCCGCCTAGATTCTGACGTCCGACAGTTCAAGTGGATTTTTGACAATCGGCATGATGTCGTTTCAACTTCAGTTCTTCATACCAAATGTAGCCAACATCCTGAGGTTTCGAACGAGATATTGAACTTTGTATTTGGTCTCCATTTGGTATGTAAAACGTCTTTGTTTAGAGAGAAAAACTCAGACTCGGATTTTATTGTTATTGTTTTAATTAAGGGTTTGTTTAGTCTTTTGCTACCTAGGGATATTTTAGTCCTTTTATGATTTTTTTGTAAAACCTTAGGGTTTTATATACCCTATTTTCGAATGGAAGAACCACTTGATGATTGAATAGAAGATTGTTTCTCTTTGAAGAGCCACCCACGGCCTTCCCCCTCCATTGAGCCGATTCTCCCATCCCCCTTGCAAGGAGTCCTTGAAGCCTCCTTTCCTTGCAACTTCAGGGTTATTACCTCTTCCAATCCCTTATCCTTGTGGTGGGGATTGTGGCATGGAGGTAAAGGTAGGCTTCCAAACTTGGAGAGTGTTTGTTGTTCCACAAACCGGAGGTCGTCCCTCTCACTAGGAGGTCCACGGACTCCTCGGCTTTTCTTCTCGATTCTTGAAGGTCCTATTTGTTGTTTCTGGTTGTTTTTGGCATTTACAGGTTCTATTATATGATTATTGGTGTGGTGTTTGGTTGCTCATTCAAGAAGTGTGAGTTGAGTAACGTTTATTGTTGAATCTCTTTTAGCCGCATAATCTGTTTTTATTTGCTGATTGCTGGAAGGCTGATTGCAGCTCTGTTTTGAGAACCTTAAGCTACTTGGATCAATTTTGTATCTTCTGAAAAGTTGTTTATTTCTGAGTTGGTTGAATACCCTCCGAATTTGGGATTATTTCGTTGTAAGCATTTCGAGTTATTTGCATTTGAATACTGAAAGGTATTTCTGCCCTGCTGAAACCCTAGTTTCGGGTTGATATTGATTTCGACATATCTCCTAATCCAAAGTGGTTTTTGGATTGAAATTTTAAAGAAACTCTTCTGAATGTGTTAAGTTTACGTCCTCCAAATTACAGCTCTAGTTCACGTGTAAATTTGGAGCTTGATCCATTTCATTGCTACAAGCTGAGGTAATCCCAGTTTTCGGGACAGATTGACTAGTGTGTATTCTTGACCTACTTGGTTTCTCTCAACAACTAATATCAAAATAGGTTCATCGGGCTTTTCATCATAAAACACGTCTCAGTAAAAGGGCAGGATCACCCATGGATTCCTGGTACAAAATGCACAAAAAGACAACGACCATTTCCAGGTAACACATCATGCGCTAGAAAGAAAAAAGTGACGGCGATCCGAAAATCCAGCAGTGTAACCCAAGTTACCACCAAACAAGGCTTAGCGACAGCACAACTAGTAATAACAAATAAAAAAAAAACCCTGATTATGTTTAGGGGTTCAAAATCCAGGGAGCATGTCATTACCACCCTATTACCCATTTTCACATAGTGCACAAACAAACATCTTTCTGTGGCAAAAGATATATTGAGTAGTCTAATGATGCTTTGATATTGAGACCATCCAAAGCATCAAGAAAATTCATCCTCTTAGATATAAGCACAACAACAAAGGAAATACCATGCATTTAGAAATGTAAACATGTAAAACTCACGTACGAATAATATAAAATCAGAAGTGCTGTTGAATATTTGTTGTCGAGTTTTCATAGGTGGCAACCCACAAAATAAAATTTTAAAAATATGATGCAATGTAGTGTGATAAAGTATAAAATCCCTACCTTGACAACAGTCTCTCTTTTTACTAAAAAGAGCAGCAACCACAGATATTGGCGCAAAATCCATACTCACGTATGAGCAAAAAATAAGTCAAAGGTCAAGAATTCCCATAAATAATTCACAAGGGAACGAGAATGGTCCTATATTGGGACTAGGAACCCAAATCAACGTGTACATGACCAAAAAAATGAACAAAATTACACTGTATGGTCGACTCGAGCACTATAGCAGTTAACTCGGGCACTGGCACGATCAACTAATTCAAGTTGCAGTGAACCCCTGTCTAGCTACAGTAGAGCACAACTCATGTGCAGTTGATCGCGAATAAGCCTGAGTTTGCCAAAACTCTCCAACTTTCTCGTGGTCGACCGAGCATGACCAGAGGTTGACTGAGGCAACCTTCCAGAGTGATTTCTATGATGGAAACTTTTTGTTTCCATTTGTTTTTTTGCCTCCGAACAGTGTAAATCTTCTACATAAACCCATAATTATTACCATAATAATTGTGATGAAACACTAACAAGAATTAGCATTGGACAGTTTGTTTGTGAAAATGTATGTATAGCCAAAAATGGACAACACCTAAAATCGGGTCAAATTTTAACTGTTCAAGTTGATTCTGTAGTAATAAGTTCAACTAAGTCTTATTACATCTACCAATATATTGCAATAATAACTCACGGATTTGAGTTTCCAAGTTGGAATCCGAATCCAACATATAACTCAACTTTAAACTCCAAATGGAGAGGATAAGCAACTTATCTACAAAATGCATTCACAAAAGTCAAAGTTAGAGTCGCGACAAACTTCGATCTAATGTCAAAACTCCCTTTGTGCGCTTTGGACTCTCTCTCCCTCTCCCTCGTTTCCTCTTGCATGACAAAATAAAATTATTATTTTATTAAAATCGATGCAGCGGATGACCGATACTAATCAGTGGTTGAACAAATCCTTTGAATTAAAAATGAGGCTTTCTAATTTGCGATCGACGAACCCAAGGTAAGGTTGACTGATTTCTTCAGGAATAAAACTTAGCCCACAATTTGTAATATTTTTAGTCGACCAGGTTCTTTGGGAGGTCGACCGAATTTATTCAGATTTCTTCAAATTTTGAAAATTATTCCTTACAAATGTAGCTTAGTTTGTTTAAAGTCACATCAACCCTAAACAAATTTTTATTCCACAAAAAATCTTTTTGTCCAGCGGTTTAGTAAAAATGTCTGCCAATTGATTTTTGGTACTAACAAATTTGAGAGATACGTCACCTTAGAGACATTATCTCAAATAAAATGATATCTAATTGCAATGTGATTGGAACGAGAATATGGAATAGGATTTTTGGAAATATTTATGACAATAATGTTGTTACACCTAATTGGGATCCTCTAAAAAAATTGACCATAGTCCTCCAATGTTTGCTTTATCCAAAGCAATTGAGCACAACAACTTTCGTCTGCAATATATTCACTTTCTGCCATTAATAAGGCAACCGAATTTTGTTTCTTAGAAAAACATAAAACCAAGGATTCTCCAAGAAATTGATAGGTTTCACTTGTGCTCTTTCTATCAACTAGACTACCTGCATAGTGAGAGTTGGTATATCCCACTAAATTGGAAGAAGTTCCTTTAGGATACCATTGTTCTAAGCCGGTAGTCCCACTTTGATATTTAAATATTCTCTTAACCGCATTTAAGTGAGACTCTTTAGAGGATATTTGAAATCTTGCACATAAGCACACACCAAAGAGAATATCGAGTCTACTCGCCATTAAGTACAATAGGGAACCAATCATACCTCAATATTTCTTTATATTCACATCATTCCATTTTTCGTTCTTATCTAATTTAGTGGATGTGCTCATGGGAGCACTAGATGGTTTGAATGTGTAACACCCCGATATTTTTAATTATCGGGATATTATAGGGTGTATTAGGAGCGTTAGGCCTACGAGTATTTTAGTGATAAGGAATAAATTCAATTTAATTTGCTAAATTAAATTAATTACGAATAGGATAGGGTTAGAAATGATAAATTGGGGTATATTAATTTAATTTAATAAATTAAATTAATAATGAGGTATTTTAAAGTTAATTGGATTAATAAATTAAATATAAATAATAGATGTATGTGTTGAACCGATCCAGCGAGTTAAAACACAGAATGGACAAGGCCATTCTATGTGTGTCTCGATCGCGAACGAGAGAAGGGAGAGAGGGAGTCGAGGTGAGAGCCAACGATGTAGGAGAGAGAGCTACCAGCGACGACGCACAAGGCTCGAAGTTCGGTGCTCGGGACGTTCCTTCACGGCGGGAGGCATCCTAGGTCGCGGCGTTCGCGGGTAGGGCACGCGATTTGGGGTTCGGGATTGGAGCTCTTGTCGTGGCATTTTTCGGCGACGAATTAGAGGTATGTTGGTCGGGTTTTCTTCCTCTTTGTGTTCTAATGGTCAGATGTTGGCTAGGGTGATCAGAATCAGCAATTTGAGAGGGATGCAGGGGGTTGGCGTTTTCGACAAGGGAGCGCTTGTGGAGCCCACGGTTCAGGAAGAACCGTGCCTGGTGTGAAGAAGGGTCCACCTCTCCAGCTGGGTAGTTCTGCCGACACTTGATGGAGAGTAAATTGCTGGGGTTGGGTGACGAGTTGATGAGGAGACAGTGGTTGGTTGATTAATTGATGAAACTATAGGACATTAAGGAAGGATAAAATGACAGAAATGAGTCAGGAGATGAAGAGTGTAGTGAGCTTCTGGAATGGTGAAACAAGTGAGAGAAAATCTGGAGGCCGACTGTGTATGAGTGAGCTGGAGGTGAGGAGTGAGCTGCTGTCCGTGCAATGGAGCTGCTGTCATCCATGGACTGCTGGAGCTGCTGTTGTGAAGTTGCCGGAGTCGGGGTCGGAGCTACTGTCGAAGCTGGCGTGGTTTGTCCCGGTTTTAGGTTCATCAAATGGTATGGATTGGGTGAGTCGGATGTCTAAGCCCTACCCACGAGTATGTGTGCATGAGTTGAATATGGTTTATTGATTTCCGTAGGTAGTTTTCCATGTATGTGGTTAGAGTAGTTTTGCTTACTGTGATTTGCCGTAGGTAGTTTGCTTACTGTTATTATGTGGTTAGAGTAGTATTGATTTCCTACATTGTTGTTAGCTATATGATTTTGCCATGTAATTCTATTAGAACTGTTTAGTTATTTAAATTCTGTTCTTAACCCTTTCCTTATTAAGCCTTTTTAAGCTTACAGTTTACTCGTGGTGTAGGTATCTATAGGAGAAGATAGCGTCAGATTAGAAGGAGTTGATGAGAGATTTGCACGCGCGAGCTTGTAGTTGGCCAGGCTACAAGCAGTACAAGACAATTGAGTTATAATTAATTTAAATTAAGTTTTCTTTTCTTAATTTATAATTTAATATCTAGTTTATTTCCTTTAAATTCTTTACGCTTCCGCAGTATTTTAAAATACATAATTTTAATGCTTCCGCAAATGTTTTTAACTCCGAAATGTTTTAAGTGTTTCTAACAACCCAGATTGCACTCTGATAAGTTTTTCTTTAAATTTAACGTATTTTTAAATGTATGAAAATCTAGGTCGTTACAGTTGGTATCAGAGCAGAAGTTTTAAAAACGATTTCGTGGGCTGCTCTAATCGTTTTTAAAACCAAGTTTCTCACTTGTTCTAAAATGATTTTTGTAAATTCAAATTGATTCTATAGCCTGACTGCCAGCACAAGCCTCAACGTGGAAATCGTTCATCGACTTTAAGTACTTTAATTTAATCGCTTTACTTGTTTTCTTTAGCACGCATATTTATTTTTGATGATGACGCTAGAGTTAAGGAATGAGTTAGTAGAATGATGAAAAGAGTGGAAATACTGGAACTGTTTGGGACATTTTTATGCAAGTTATTTAGCTTTGGGGGAGTCTAAAAACAAGTGAGACTTTGCCCAAATTTTTGGAAAATAGGAACGGGAAATATTAGAAGGTACATAGATTAGCTGAACTAGATAATAAGTGGAAGGAACGTAGGATTAAATGGAATCAGAAGGTTAAACGAAGTCAGGGACTTAAACAAGGCACTTAGGTGAGTATGTACAATGTCTGGCACAAACAACGAACGAGTCACGAGCAACAAGAGTGAATTAAGAAATGATAAAAAGAGAACAAAAGCAAAGCTTCTAATAAATAGTTCTGTGGTCTGGTAGCTTAGTCCGGCACAGGAACGAGAAAAGAAAAGTAAAGAAAAGAGAATGAAAGTAAGTTAAAGTAAAGACAACGGCAACGATACGATCACTAGCGAGCTTTCGGATTATGCCATCGTCGCTAGCAAGCTTTTGGATTATGTCATTGCTGCTCGTATCAGTTGCAAGGTCCCTAGATTATGCCAAGATAGTTCCTGGATTATGCCAGAACATAACGGCCAATGATTAGCAGTCTTTCAGATTATGTCATTGCTACTATATCGGAGGCAAACAATGAAAAGAATGGCCAAAGGTTAGCAGACTTTCGAATTATGGCATCGTTGCTATACTGGAGGTCACGAACGATGGACAATAAATTAAAGCGTAAAAAAAAATGTAAGAAAAGAGGAGGGGTTACAACGGGTAGACAAAGGGTAGACGTGATGGTAAGGGTCAATGGGATTAAGTATGGTAGCTTAGAGAGTCAGTTGAACCTTTTAACAAAACGAGCACATTGACTGAACCAGATACGGGAACAGAAACAGAAACGGATATGGAAACGGTGTGAGCACATAAATCAAAACGAAAATAGAAACAGAAACGAAAATAGAAACAGAAACAAAATTTCCAGAAATGGAAATGGATATAGATACATATACAGATATTGATACTGATACAGATTCGGATACAGATACGGATACTGATACAGATTCGGATACAGATACAGATACGGAAATGCGTACGATCATAGGAACTGAAACAGATACCGAGGCAGAAATGGGAATGGAAACGTAACCTGAAATGGGAACGGGAACAGGAATGGGAACAGAAATGGAAACAAAGTTTCCAGAGTGATTTCTGGAAATGGAAACGGGAATGGGAACGGAAATTGGTATTCAAACACAAACTGTGAAGCACAAACGGGTTAGAGACCTAAGAGGGGTAAATGGGTAATAGAGTAGCACAGTAGAACTGTGGAAGAGTGAGTTCGATAGTTGGATCGACTTCGGTGCGATGAGATGAGTTTGGACGTTGCCAAGTCTATCTATTAGCTACAATTAGGCAAACGTCAATCTGAGAGGGGTTGGTATTAAGCCAAAGCCTAGAGTCAACTAGAACACCAATTGGATAGTTAGTAAAGGGTTTGGACGGGTAGATGGAGAGTGTTAAGGGGAAAATTCCGGGGACGAAATTTATTTTAAAGGGGGAAGTATGTAACACCCCGATATTTTTAATTATTGGGATATTATAGGGCGTATTATGAGCATTAGGCCTACGAGTATTTTAGTGATAAGGAATAAATTAGATTTAATTTGCTAAATTAAATTAATTGTGAATAGGATAGGGTTAGAAATGATAAATTGGGGTGTATTAATTTAATTTAATAAATTAAATTAATAATGAGGTATTTTAAAGTTAATTGGATAATTGGATTAACAAATTAAATATAAATAATAGATGTATGTGCTGAACCGGTTCAGCAAGAACTGAACCGGTCCAGCTATTTAAAACATAGAATGGTCAAAGGCCATTCTGTGTGTGTGTCGATCGCGAACGAGAGAAGGGAAAGAGGGAGTCCAGGCGAGAGCCGATGACGGAGGAGAGAGAGCTACCGGCGACGACGCACAAGGCTCGGAGTTCGGTGCTCGGGACGTTCCTTCATGGCAGGAGGCGTCGTACATCGCGGCGTTCACGGGTAGGGCACGCTATTTGGGGCTCGGGATCGGAGCTCTTGTCATGGCCTTTTTCGGCGACGAATTGGAGGTATGTTGGTCGGGTTTTCTTCCTCTTTGTGTTCTAATGGTCGGATGTTGGCTAGGGTGATCGAAATCAGCAATTTGAGAGGGATGTAGGGGGTTGGCATTTTCGACAGGGGAGCGCTTGTGGAGCCCAAGGTTCAGGATGAACGGTGCCTGGTGTGAAGAAGGGTCCACCTCTCCATCTGGGTGGTTCTGCCGACACTTGATGGAGAGTAAATTGTTGGGGTTGGGTGACGAATTGATGAGGAGACAGTGGTTGGTTGATTAATTGATGAAACTATGGGACATTGAGGAAATGACATAAATGAGTCAGGAGATGAAGAGTGTAGTGAGCTTCAAGAATGGTGAAACAGCAGAGAGAAAATCTGGAGGCCAAGTGTGTATTAGTGAGCTGGAGGTGAGGAGTGAGTTGTTGTCCGTGCGATGAAGCTGCTGTCATCCATGAACTGCTGGAGCTGCTGTTGTGAAGCTGCGGAAGTCGGGGTCGGAGCTGCTGTCGGAGCTGGCGTGGTCTGTCCCGATTTTAGGTTCGGCAAATGGTAAGGATTGGGTGAGTCGGCCGTCTAAGCCCTACCCACGAGTATGTGTGCATGAGTTGAATATGGTTGATTGATTTCCGTAGTTAGTTTTCCTTGTATGTGGTTAGAGTAGTTTTGCTTACTGTGATTTGCCGTAGGTAGTTTTGCTTACTATTATTATGTGGTTAGAGTAGTATTGATTTCCTACATTGTTGTTAGCTATGTGATTTTGCCATGTGATTCGATTAGTTCTGTAATTTCATTTTTATTAATTCTTTGTTAAAAATGTAGAACTATTTAGTTATTTAAATTCTGTTCTTAACATTTTCCTTACTAAGCCTTTTTAGGCTTACAGTTTACTCGTGGTGTAAGAACCAGCATGAGAAGATAGCGTCAGATTAGAAGCAGTTGATGAGGGATTTGCACACGCGAGCTTGTGGTTGGCTAGGCTACGAGCAGTACAAGACAATTGAGTTGTAATTAATTTAAATTAAGTTTTCTTTTCTTAATTTGTATTTTAATATCTAGTTTATTTCCTTTAAATTCTTTACGCTTCCGCAGTATTTTAAAATACAGGATTTTAACGCTTCCACAAATGTTTTATTTCCACAATGTTTTAAGTGTTTCTAACGGTCCAGCTTGCACTCTGATATTTCTTTCATAAATTTTAACGCAATTTAAAGAGGGATTTACGAAGAAAAATCTAGGTCGTTACAGAATGTGTCCATACCAAACCACTTTATGAGTTATTGGACATATATTTCTTGATTTAAGAATATTCATTCTTGAGATTTTCTAATTTGTAAATCAAGAAAAAATCTTAATTCTCCCATCATACTCATTTCAAATTCACTTTGCATTAATTGAGCAAATTCTTTACAAAGTGTGTTATTGGTAGCACCAAAGATAATATCATCTACATGACAAACTTGGTTATGTTTATAAACATAATCAAGTTTATCATGGACTTCAAAACTTTCCAGTTGCTCTACGGATATTTCTTCTATAATATAACCATTAAGAAAGACACTTTTGATATCCATTTGATAGAGAATAAAATTATTGAAGCATCCAAATGCTAAAAGCATGTGAATGGATTCTAACCTACTATACCACTTTCATCCAATTTATTTTTGAACACTCATTTGGTTCTAGTAATTGAATGATCTTTTGACCTTGGAACAAGTTCCCAAACATTGTTTTTTTTTTTCAAATTGATTTAGTTCCTCTTCTGTAATGCCCCAATACTACTTTTTCTGTGTATGCTATGTAATCGAATTTTGGAGATAATTATATATTACATGGTGCATTTATATGTGTTAAAGTATGACGGGCAATTATGGGAAAAATATTATGGGATAAAAGTTTAGTTGGAAAATGTGAAGAAAATGGCATTTTGGCCTATGCAGACACATACGGACGACTCGAGGACGCGTGGTGTCATCCGTAAATGCATGGAACGTCGCCCCAAATCTTGGGACGACTCAGGACGCTAATCCGCATCCTAACTTCACCTGTGTCGTGGAGTTTCAGAAATGTGGGCGTAGGTTAGTCAAGTCCGAATTGAATCTGTCCAAGTCTGGACACTTTCGGATGCATACGGACGAGTGCATATGTGATGAGGCCTCGTTCAATTTGAATCTGTCCAATTTATGGACACTTTCGGATGCATGTGGACGCTACGTGCGGATGCCAAATCGTGTTCGAATGTCGTCTGCGGACGGTACGAACAAGGGTGGGAACGCTATTTCTCGTCCATAACCACGGTTTTGCCTATGAAATTTTACTCATGCGGATGAGACCAGTGCATCCGCACTCGTCCGAAAGATCGCAGATCATCAAAAATTAGGGATTTAAAATCCGAAAACTTGTCATTTTGTAAATTAAAACGCACTCCCCTCGACAAGAAATCTCCCTCGCCATGCTCAGACCCATCCCTCTCCATGCTCAGACCCACGCGGGAGTCATACCCTTACTCCATAGGCGTACGACTGTCGACCCTTCCAGGTAAGCTTCTCTTCTTATTCAGCTGAAGCTCGTCTTTCCTTCAATGTAGTTCTAGTCCACCCTTCCTGTGAGAGAGAGAGAGTTCCGGAAGAGAGGAAAAAACCATGAGTGAGTCTCCTTGTGTGTGAGAGTTCTATGAGCAGAGTAATTTAGGAGAGGTGCTGGGAGTTGGAGTTCATGCTGTCCCTATTAGTTTTCTTCAAAGTAAAGGTAAGGAATTGGGTTAGTCTTGGCCAGTGGAGGCCATACCCACAAGTAAAAACGTGTATGTGAGCATGTAGTGATCGTTGTTCATAGTTAAAATTCTGTAAATTTCTTGGACGCTTTAATTTCGGTGTTTTTCCTTTAGCTACTCTATTCTGTCGTTGCATTTCTGCTTTATTATGCTGTGATGTTTCTGTTTGTTCTGCTGTTACACTTTCATTACTTACATTCACTAGATGCTAAGTTGGAATAAATGAGCTCTGTTTGACGTCAAGTTTAGTAGAAGGGAATTATGAGATAGTAAACTCATGGTGATTGTTGAGGTCGAATATGACAGACTCTATGATTTACTTGAAGTATCAATTGGATAATTATCGTTTTGTGAACTCTTTACATGCTGAATATGCTTGCTCTTTCGTTTCTTGTTTATAGTGCATTCGTTGTGGCTATTATACCTGTTAGAGACTATTAAAACTGTTAATTTTAGTACCCTGTTGTGTCTTCGCTGTGACTTTACTTGTCATATAAGCATGTGAATTTAACTTCGTGGTAAAAAGCATATTTCTGCAAACATGTGGATTGAGAAATTATGTTGCTTAACTTATTTAATCTTAAAGTGTGCCCCCTAGCTATTAACTTGTTTAATACTTAAAGGTGCTTACTAGCAATTACTCGTTAAATCTTCAAGCATGCTTAACTGATTTGTTGTTATTCTTTAAACCTCAAGCATGTTAACTATCCATTTCTTGTTGATCATCAAGCATGTTAATTGCTATTCAACTTTTTATTTCAAGAACATTAAGTAATGGTAATTAATAACTATACGTTCAACTTCATGTACGCTAATCAACTATTACTTGTACGTTAGTTAGTTGTTAACCTTCAAACTTGTCAAATACTCGTTGAGAATACTAATTATTCGTTTACCCCTCAAGCATGCTAATCATACTTTAGATTGTTCGTTAATCATTTCACGTTCAACTCCAAGTATGCTAATCAATTATCACTTATATGTTAAATTTGTTATTAGTCTTCAAATTTGTTAATAACTTGTCAAACATGCCAAATTCTTGGTTACTTTTCAAGCACTTTGAATTATGTATTGATCTTAGTGTATGTTAAATTACCCTTTCCTGTATATTAATTTAATGCCGGTTGTCAAGCATGTCAATTCCTTGTTTAACTTCAAGCAAGATTAATTAACCATTTCTGGTGTAATAGCATGCTCTATTCACCGTTTATATACGTTTCTCTTATAGTTGTCCTATGATCATTCTTGATATGCTTTCGTTCTCTTCATACATCTTTAATTCCACCATTTACTTATTGAGTTGCCATTTACTTATTGAGTTGTCATTCTTTATTTTTATTTACCTTCCGTATATGTGTTACTGAATTGTCATCATGCATCATGTTAATAGAAACAAATAGGGAGTGCCACTTTGGGGTGGTGCTCACAGCATTAAGAAAGGAAAAACGATAAGAAAAATGAAAGGGAAAGAAAAGAAAAGGGATTTAGGGGGCGGTACATGGGTAGCGGGTCTAGTCTACACTAGACCAACGTCCCCAACCAGGTCGAGAACGGGGACCTAGTGCAAGTAAAAGGTTAGATCCGACCAACTATTCTATTACATAGGAAAATCCTCCCACTCCAGCTCAAAGTACGAGTAAAGAACGAATGAACGAATGTAAAGAAAAGATTGGGTGCCCCCATTCCATAAATGACTAAAGAGAGGCAAAGCATAAGCATAAACCCCATTTCCTTTACTGGGTCACTGGTTCACGTCCTTACTTGTGGTATAGGTAATGAGATGGTAGTACCCGGATCAAAGGAGGAGGCCTTTCCCATGGAGCCTGCTGTGTATCAGGATGAAACACGACCGGAGTAGATGTGTGGCTCAAGGAAAGAAGAAAATATATGTTTTGTAAGGGTTAATGGTAAACATGTTTTGTAAAACACTATCTATTGCTCTAACCCTAGTTTGAACATGTGACATTTTAACCCTAAACTTTAATTTATGTTTTGATTTATATTTTCATTTGTGTTTCCGCTATGCTTTGAGAATAGTTTTAATGATTACAGTTTCCCACAATTTAAATGAGTTTAAGCGAAATGAAGTAACGACCAAGATTGCAAATAAGCACTCTCATATTACTTAAAAAAAGTTTTTAATTTAACGCAATTTTTTAGAGAAAATAAAAGATAAAAGGAAAATTTTGGGTCGTTACAAGGTGCAAGTAATGTAATATCCCAAATCTTCGTTGACCTGAAAATATAGCTTAAGTGATAATTTTGGGGATATTAGGAGCTAAGTTTGACAAGTAAAGAATTTGGTCAAGATATATGAATTTAGAGTAAGTGAATTAGGATACCCCGTTAGGTTCATAGTTAGATTATAGGAAGGATTGAAGTCAATTGGAGTTAGATTAGTTGATAGCAATTGGTTTGATGGATAGTGGGCATATTAAGAGAAAACATATTTGGACACGTTTGGATATTATAAAGTTAAAGGTATATGATTTATACTAATTTAGGATATATTGGATTTAATGAGGAATAATGTGAAGGAGCAATGGTAAAATATATGATATATGTTGAAGGTTTGGATAATTTGAAAATAGTTAATTAAGGTTGATTAAGAGTACTATATATATACATGAGGTATATATATTGATAGGTGTCATGGTAAGGGAGGTATCACGCTATGGGAATTTTCTGGAGATTTATTCGAATGGAAACTGCTTGGAAGCAGCGGCCGATCGGGGCGGTCGATCGGATAATTTCGATTAACCGGCGTCAATCGACCAGCTTGCAAATTGTTAGATTTTGAATGATTGTTGACGGTCGATCGCCTTGATGGAGAACTGCCGGCACGATCAACTGCCAACATATATAAAGTTATCTGGAGAGTTTTAAACCACGAGAGAAGAAGTGAACTTCTGGGAATCGAAAGGAAAGGATGTTATATACGTTTGGACATCAATGGGTTGCCTGTTAATGACAATGTGTCGCTGAAAACTTCTTTAAAGGGTGTTGAACGCGCTTGGACAATGGAAAGTCAAAGTTGTTGACCTTCTGCCTTCAGAGTGTTAATGTCTGAATGTTAATAAGAGTTAATAAACTGCACCTATTGACCTTCATCTCCCTCTAGACATTTATGTTGGACGTTAGAATAATTGTCTATAAATAGGAGGGTTGGCTATGTGAATTGGAAAAGAAAAATTGTATCATTACTTTGCCCAAATGGTTGTTGAAGGAGCTCTACGGTGCAATGGTTCAGTGAGAGGATAGAAAGCCAATGAGAGGAACTGCAATGGTTCAGTGAGAGGATAGAAAGCTACGAGTGTATTCTGGATGTGGGTTTGTAGAAGTTTTCTGGAATTTCACTAGAGGCTGAAGGGGTTCAGTATTTGGGGAATGAAAATTGTTAGGAAGATCTTTTGAGTAAAAGTCTATGAATTTTGGCGATTAGCAAACAGTGAGGAAATACATAAGTTTTGCTTTGTGTTTTTACAGGTAATGATTTCTTCCTCATGAATATCTAGCATTGATTTTGTTGTTGATATGTACTCTGCCAAGTGATAATATTGAATATATTAGTTGGATAAAGTAGATGATGTTGGTTATTATCTAATGGAGTTGGTGAGATGAGTTGCAGGATAAAGTTGGAATTATTATTGGTCATTGTATATAAATGAGTAATGGGTCTTATTATGTGGAATTTTAGAGGAAGTAATTATTGGATTAAGATTTATTATTGTTGGATAAAATGATTGTTGGAAAATAAGATTCTTCAATATTATGGATATATTATAAACTTGGGAAATTATACGAGCATGTTAGTTGATGCTAGGGGACTTTATTATTGAAAGGTAATTACTAATAGTTTTGGGCGTCCATCATCTGCCTCATCTCGACCGTCCATCACCCCTACTCATCATCACCTAGGTTATAAATTTCCATGGTTAGACGCATTGAAAGACAACTTTGATGAGATTAATATATTACTATTTCCCTTCCCTGTGAGGAGATTCTGACTCCGTCGAGCGGCCGCCCCGGATCTTCGAATCTGAGACGAAGTAGAGGACTTCCTTGTTAGCAAGCTCGTGGTGCTTGAGCTAACTCGTAAGTTTTCCCTTTTCAAACTTCCATTGGGAGTTTGAGCGAGGGAAAACCGAACCATTGCCCGCGATCGGTAGATTTTCTTCGAAAATCTAGAATCCGTGAACCTAACGTTAGATAGTTCCCGGATCCGATCAAAGGTCTACATCTCCGTCCCTGTCATTCTTCGTGGGTTGCTAACACGTACTTCCTTTTGCAGGTCGTCTCGTGTCATCTGGCCAGCCACAAGATCCACCCGTGCAAATCCTTCATCAACTGTCTTTAACCTGTTCTCCTATTGTTCGTACGTACCTACATCAACAAGACTTAAACTAATGAGTCTGACGCTCAGTAAGTGATAGAATGAAATGCAATACAAATGCGATGCATTACTGAAAAGAACCGTATATTTTCTGTTAAGCCGAGAGCCAGGATACGTCCTATGGTCAAGTAACTATCCATCACTCCTACATGGAGATACATCCTATGGCATCACTATCATGACCGTCACTGCACTCTTTTGTTGAAGACGTTAGGGATTTCAGTACAAGAGAAGATGATACATCCTATGGTCCATGTGATTAACCATCACTCCGATGGGGAGATACATCCTATGGTGTCCCCACTGATAGACCGTCAACGAATCTCTCGAACCCCCACACACCTATTTACATATATTAAGTATGTCATGCAATATGTTCGTAAATGCATACAATCCTATCATGATCATATAAAGGTCTAATAAACATATCATTAAAAGAACCTAAATCTAGTAAACACACAGTATACAATCCTAATTCTTGTGATGTCGGGTCAGAAGACCAAAGCACATGCATATCAACTTACCTGGCGTCCTTAGAGCGTTTCGACAATTAACGTTACCCGCCTTCCTAATATCCACGAAATACCTTTACAATAATAACACATATCACTTTAATTCCACCCTTCCAATAACCATTAAAAGAGTCCCATAACCCACGACAATATTTCATACTAATAATTATCCTTAATAATATTCAACAGAGCTGTAAACAATAGGAGACTAATTCCAAGCATTAATCCAACATCAATCATTAAACACATCAGTAACTATATTTAGAATAATATTCCCCAACCAACAAGGATAACTCATTTGCTCATAACATTGTTTATCTCACATTCACAAAGTAGTATTAGCTATAACAATCCCACAGTCAATCATGAGACTCACATTTAACAACACAGAGCAGAGCATATCTAATACTTACAACACTTAAATTTAACAAGGCTAGATAGTAACCAAAATGGGTAGTTGCAGCTAAATCACATAACAATATATCCTCAAAATATATCTCTCGGCAGAAACCAACTAACGAACCAAACATTTCCAACAGAATAACATTCTTCACAATGACTAACGGCAGAACCAAAGCAAGAGGTGAACTCAAACCATCAAATAGCAGATCCCAAACATGTATCAGGCAATAACTAATCCATCACACACAACAATATGAACTTCCATCACACTCTTTCCTTCTACTGTTAACATAATTAAATCCATAAAAATTGAGAAAGAATTCATCATACCTAAAGAATTTAGGAGACCCGAGAGCACTTCACACTCTACCTCCCTCTCTTACATTTTCTTCTTTTTAAGTTACAGACATTCTCGGTTCCCATCACAGAGAGCTTCTCTCTCCATCACACTCCGTAACAATTACAGAACACATCACCTGCTACCATTGATTTATAGTCGAGGGGAAGACTTCCACAGATGCAAGGCTGGTGGGTAATTGCACACTTCAAGGAGGGGGGTCCAACCAGCAAATGCCACGTGGAATGCATGCCAGAAGAGCAGCTAGAGCAAGCCAGCTCCGGTCCAGCCCAATCCAATGCGAAAGCACAGGTCACGGTTCACCCCCGCCATCGCCAATTTGTCCCTGCCCAATTCACCCTGCAATTCCCTTCCAATTTATTTATTCTTTTATCTTAAATTCTCCTATTTCCATTTATTTAAATCTTCTACTTCTTAATTATTTCAATTAATCTCATTATTTCTTTTCCTCATTTTTAATTAAAACCAAGCCACATAATTGTTTTCGGACTGAGCCGAACCAAGCTGATTCAGTCCTTATTTCTCCCCCGGTTTAAATCTATTTTTTGGACGAGGGAAAGCATCCTTGCCTCGCCCGCATTCTTCCAAATAGAGTTTTCGAACGAAGGAAGGCATCCTCACCATTCATCTGCGTGCGTCCGAAATTGTCCAAAAATTGTACAGGTTCAAACACTCAACGTCCAAAATCGTCTGTAATTGTCTACACCCATCTAAAATCTCGTGTTACAAGCGAAGGACGAGTTTGGGATGCGGAACCCCATCCAGTATCATCCCAAAACACCAAGGACGATGCACAACACGTTTTTCAAATGTAATATCCCGTCCCCGTGTCGTCTGCATGTGTTTGAATCCGTTAATTATACATTTTTCATTAAGTTTTTCATACTGCAATTATTCCCCAATATCAACCCCATATTTTCATGGCATAAATTAACGCACTCCATCACGCAACATGATACATTAACTATCCACAGTTAATTACATCTACTAAAAAGAGAAAATATTTTTGGAGTATTACATTCCATAATAAAATTTCTCCGACTAATTAAATTATACCTCAATTGATTATTCATTTTATCCTTACATAAATATATAATGGAAAATCAAGGTATTACAAATAGTCTTGGTTGGCTTCTAACCACCTATGTGTAGCTAGTCTCGTTCCCGACAAGGGAGGGACATAAGTCTAGCTACCTGATTAGATCCAAACAACCCGTCTGTCCCCCAACTCTCCATTTTCTTTTCCTTTCATTCATTTCATTTATTCGTTTTCCTCATGTAATGCATATGAGCACCACCCCAGAGATGGCACTTCCTACTTGTTTCTATTATCATGATCCATGTCAATGAGAAACATTATCATGATGCATGTCAATAAAAAGCAGTAATCGTAACAATATAAAAGCATAGACATAAAGCAGTAATCACAACAATGTAAAAGTATGAGATATAGAAGTCTACTAACATACTATATAGACATGCTTATAAATTTAAAGGAAGCAATAATAACGTAGACATGCTTTGCGATTTAAAGGAAACAATAATATCATAGGCATGCTTGACAATTTAAAGAAAGCGATAATGATATAAACATGCTTAATAATTTACAAAAGGCAATAACAACGTAAACATGCTTGGCAATTTAAAGGAAATAATGACAATATGTTAACATCCTAAACATGCTTAGGGATTAAATTAATAACATGCGAACGACATAGGTAGCATAGTAGAAATTCAAACAAACCATTAAAGAAAGACAATGCTAATGGTGTAGGGCCTCCACGACTCTACTCAATTTCTTACCTCAAAGCTTTATTGCGCACTAGCACTTAATCGTTGTCCTTCTTCTCTTTTCTCGACACTTTCACAACTCAATAACATTTTCTTATCAATAATCATAACCTATTAATTTCATTTTTTCTTATCCTTAATTACATTGAAATTCTAGGAATCCATTACCACCTAAAACGAAACATACCCTATCCCAATAAATTAATTCAATTACCAAAATACATTTATCCAATGAATAACTCAAATCCAACCCAACAAAGCATATCATCAAAGCTATAGCAAAACAAGTTTATTCTAAGCAACATAACACTTCCATGCTTATCAACGTCCAACAACCATTAAAGGCGCCAACCATTTAACAGTTTCTAACAATTTCAACAGAGACAACCAGAGAGCTTGCCAAGCAACACAGCATATCCGTGACATTCAATGTCCAATAACAACATCCAAAAAATGCAGAACACAACCAATAAAACATTCTATGCACTGTAATAGTCGGATTATTGAAGACACTTCAGCATAACCATCAATCATTAAACAGAAGCAGAACTACGCTAGAGAACACATTTATCTTCGACAACTATTTTCATGAATCGATAAAGTCCAAAAGAAACAACACGGGGGAATACCTTAAGGGAAACCACGAGGACTAAAGAGCACCCTCCTTCCATTGCTCCTACTTATTTGTCTTCTTCTTCTGTTTCCTCTCAGCTTCTTCATGTTCTCTAGAGTCTCTTTCCTCTCTTCACATCTTGGCCTCGTTTCTCCACTCCTCCCCCTATCTCTATTTTCTCTCCAGAGTGTTATCACAGAACACTCTTCTCTCCGCCAGCCATTCCCCCACCACTGCATTTCAATTCATCAGAGACACTCCTTCACCATTCCTTCACACATCCCACGCACGTCCCACTATCGATTTCATCTAGAGCAGAACAGACCGGTTTAGACTGAACCAAGAACCCGACCGCAGCCTCCAATTGTTTCTTTGCAAACCGCCAGTCTTGTCTTTGCCACGTCAATGCCTCCATCGCAGCCTCCTTTTCGTCGCCATCCCATCGTCGCCGTGCATCACCGGACACCCAAAATTGGTAGAACGTCGACGCCCGACGCTGCCTCGATCAAACCCACGAGCTGTAACCCAAGCCCTAGCTAGCAACCCGACTCTCCATTTCATCGCTAGCTACTCGTTCGACAGACCCGAGCTCACTACAGCACGCCACCGTCGCCCGCACCTCCCGTCATTATCCTCTTGCTTCTTCGCTCTCTCTCTCTCTCTCTCTCGTTCTTCTTTCCCAAATGGCCATCAACCAATTCTCCTCTTTTCTTTCATTTTCTAGACAAACCGGTTCATGGCGTGAACCGGTTTACTTCCCCCTCTCCTTTCTTAATTTCTTCTTTTATATTTTAATTCCTTTTAAATTCTAATCCCATTATTTTTATATTCAATGAATCATTTCATATTTTAATTCCAATAAATCCTACATTTTTTCTCCTTTAACTGAAAACCGGCTGCACATATAATTTTGGACAGAGCTGAACCAAACCGGTCCAAACTATATTTCTTCAGAATTGAGATTTCGGACGAGGGAAGGCGTCTGTGCCTTCATCTGCGATCGTCCGAAAAGTTAGATAATTTGGATAGATTCGAACTCTCCTTGTCCGCCATCGTCTGCAGGCATCCACATTCGTCTGAAAAAGTCTGCCAAATTAGACAGATTCGAACTCTCCTCGTCCGCCATTGTCCGCAAGCGTCCACATGCGTCCGAAAACTCCAAAATACACCTTCCAAATTAATCCTAATTATCATCCAATAAATTTCTTAAATTATAATCTTACGAATATGTCTTTAGTAATACCCCGATAATTATCCAATTAATCCAAATACCATGAATTACTTTCCCATTATCCTTATTAAATTATAATACAGAAAATTGGGCTATTACCAAAAGAAAGGGCATCATGTGTAGAATCGTTAAGAAACACGAAAAGATAGCACAGTTGATAGACCTTTTGTGTCCGCAAATCAAGAATCGAATTGTCAAACTACAACTTGCAGGTTGAAATTGAAGTCTTGTTTTTGCAGGTGCTGGCCAGTTTGAGGTGAGCAATGGTAATTAAAAGTACTCTGTCGATCTGGATAGGCTACTTATAACTTTTATCGGTAGGAGTTTACTGACATCTTGTGTGTGCATGCAATCCCGTGTATGCATTTTATGAGAAGATCTCCCAAGGAATTTGTGCATGAGTGCTACCATCGGGAAACATACATGAGAATATACTCCCACTTTGTCCACCTGGTCAATGGATAAATCATGTGGCCTGTGACAGATTTTGATCCAATTATGTCACTGTCATTTAAGAGACATCTCGGAAGGCTGCGAAAACAAATAATAAGTGATGTTAACGAGACCCCAAACCGGATAGTGCTGCTCATGAGACATCTCAACATGGCATGTGGCCGATGTGGGAGTGTGGGGCACAATTCCTGCACGTGTCAAGGTGAAGGCCCAAACACCGCTGAGTCAAGTGCATGTGGCAGCCGCAAGTCCATAGGCAAAAGCGACATAGGTGAGAAAGGAAGCTCGTATGATACATTTATAGGTTTCACAATTCCCAACATAGTTCCCAAGACAAAGGTGAGCACATTATTACGTTTATGTTTTCATGTGTTATTTTAACTATTCTAATTTTATTTACAATGTGTTATGTAGGAGTATGTTGCATAAGGTCTACAAACACAAACAAACACAAATGTGGACCTTAACCCAGATTAGATTATTTTAATGCACAAGTACATTAAATTGTTGTAATGAATATGTTAATTGTTTGTTATTGATGATGAAATTGTTTATTAGAATTTGCTAGCCTCGAGTAATTTTTGAACCAGAGTAAGCGTCAAGGTTCTGCCGTGGTTTCGGGGTGGAAAGTATACCTTCCGCCATTGAGGTTGAGATTGCGGTTGAAGTTGTGCTTCAGCCTCAGCTTGTGTAACAAGTTCAACCCTAGATTGTACTTCAATTGTGACTGATGCATTATGGTGAAATTGAGCATGCATGAACTCAATTGTGCTTCGTTTGTGCTCACGGGTCGAGTCTATTTCCAGTTGGGGTTAAGGTTGAGGTTGAGATGTAACACCTTTATACTTGAGAGTCAATTTGGTCATCCTGAATCCATTAAAATGGATGAAACAGTGAGGAAATAGCTTTGAGAGTATGTAGGGTTCGGGATTCACTGAGAAAATCGTTGAGTTCACTGGAGCGTGGAATGTCAATTTATATATAGTAGGGCAACGGAAGGCAGAACGATGTATGACATTCCGCCCAGGAACAATGTCTTTCCGCGGCAAAAAGATGTCATTCCGCAGCAAAAAATATGATGTTTCGCGCAAGGGAACGATAGACAATGAGAAATTTAAATTAGTATTGACGTTCCGCTGAGGAAAGTGTAACTTTCTGCCACATAACAACAAACTATAAGTTGTATATTTAATAGTGACGTTCTGCAAAAAAACATGTAGCATTCCACTGCAGAACGAAATTTAAATGTTTAATATCAAATGTGACAGTGATGTTTGCGGCGTCTATTTTTCATAGTTTAGTGATTAATTTGTTAGTAAAAATATTTTACTAATTGACTTGTCATTGATCATAAAATACAATAGGTGATTTGTTAATTTCCTCGTACTAAAAATAAATTGGCAACAATACTACAAGATACCATGTGCTAAAATAAAAATTTAAAACTAAAAGTATAGTTGCTGGTACAAAAAAGATGACAAAAAAACATTAATGAAATATGAGAGATTGGTTTGAATTAATTTTGTTAAAAATATTAATCCAGTTACAAAAGGCAGATGGGCTTAGCCTGAGCCTATCCTAAAAAAGCCTTAGCCCAAGTTTCCGATTTAGTAGTTAAAGACATTTTAGTTAAAATCCGACTAGAATTTAACCACCACAAAGTGTCATATGAGCTCTTAGAATTTGGCTTAACTAATTACTTGAATCCAATAACACTTTTCAATTGTATGTCTCAGAATTTTGTTGTTAGAGCAAATAGGGTCTATCTTTTGTATTTGGGTTATTTATACAAGTATTTTCAAATTGAGAAGTATTTTTAATGAAACTTTTAATATACATTGTTCTAAACTTAAATTGACAATTTCTTTAACTTGTGAACCCGAGATGTAACCATATTGCTACGCCCTGACCAATAGCACAAAGACGACCAAAGCTAAGCGGGCCAGTAATGGTATCCTCAACAAACAATAGCTAGCTTTGCAGAGTAACCAACTCCATTATTTGTGCCTGCTTTATCTTGGCTTTGAGTGTCTGTCCCCACAAACCCCTGCATCCACCCATCACCGTCCATTTGTCAATCGCTCTCCTCCACGTGATTTGTGTGGATAATGATGATAATGCATTATATATGTCATGGCTGCTTTTGCAAGTCTCATGCTTCTAAATTCTAACATTCCCACTTGATGACAAATAATTAATAATTAATTATATAAGTACAATAATTTGGTCCACTTGTTTGATTGATTTATTCATCGACCATATCTCAATCTTAACCCATATTAATAAATGATCAATCATTATCAATTTCAGTCGCTAATGTTTTTCAAACTATATTAATCAATAATTTTTTTATTTAGTTTTATCTCAATTATTCTACTTTAATTAAATCACTTAGCAAAATTTAATGATTAAAACTATAAGGATAAAATTACAATGATTGTTGATTAACAAGGATTAAAAATATATTTTATCCAAAAATAATAATAATAATTTTAGTATTCCTAATAAAAAACAGAAGTACAAATAAGGATTATATATAACTAAAAAAAGAAATATTCTATAAAATAATACGTCCCCTCATTATAAAATGATACTATTGAGAAATTATGGCTACGCTTAAATAGAGTTTATATCACAATCCTTAATACATGAATCATTGGTGTGTAATCGCAATTGCTCGGCTTCTTCACTGCAACCAAATATGTTACTTGAAACATTATTAATTTTTTAATCACTCTTATTATATGGTTGAGTCTCAAATAGTATTCAGTTCAACAAAATCCAGCAATGTTCTATGAATTTAATTACTACCTAGACTATTATAGCACACTTTTTAAATGTGAACCCAAAAAAATATCCTTAGTGGAAATGTTCATAGACCTACTTAGTGTTTTGTCTTTTTATTCATTATGAAATGCACATGAATTTTTCATCACATGTCACATCCCTGTCCATGGATCCTTTAGTATATTCCTAAATTAAATATACATTTAAATTTTTAAAATAAATTTATAGATCCAAAAATGTCACGCATACAAGTGGAAATCTTGGACTCTTTTATTTCCAACCCATAAAAAATATTTTATAATGTTTCAAATGACCATATATTATATTTGTTATTTTTAACTTTTTATTGCTGCCATCTAATTTTGAATTTTGTATTGATATTGGATTAGATCCAAGATGGTTAGGTTTGTTTTCATTTAAATAATTATTCAAATTAAACAAAAATTTAAATTTTAAAAAAAAAAAAAAAACAATCCTGGCAGAAGATATAGGACAACTTTATTAAAAAATAATAAGTTCTATTTGAGTTGAGCCGAAAAGGTACCAAAGTCATGAAATAAAATTATAAATTTTTTGATAAGGTCTGTTATTGTAATAATTGGTATTTTTTAAGAAAATTTCTGAGGAAAGAATTTTCTTTCTCCAGAGCGTTTCGGACCAGGAAGAAAAATTTTTTCACTTTCCTTCTTCTCCTCTCCTCCATTAAAATAGGATCTCCTCTTCCTTTTCCCACACCCTGTCTCTCTCTATCTCCCGCTCTCATACTCCCTCTCGCTAAGAAGGTTTTGGAGGTGATTTCCTCCACTGTGTCAAAAAAGTGAGACCGAGATAAGTCGAGTTCCTCTCAACGCTATAATTTCAAATTGTTGATTAAAGTTTTGAAATTTTGGTTGAATTTTTTGAAGGAAACCGTGCAGGGTAAGAGGGTTAAAGTGTTTGAATTTCACAGTTGTAGTAGATGTCTTTATAATCGAAAGTCCAAAGAGGTATAAAAATTTAATTTTTCTCTTTAGACACATCTCTATTTACTGGCATATTGGTCTAGAGTTTTGGAATGTTAAAATTTAATCATTAATCGGGGAGTTTTTGGCTGATGGGTTGGACGAATTTCGGCAATGAAATTGCACAAATAACATCACTGGTGAGGATGGTGACTCGCAACTCTAAGGACGTTAGGTTGTGGCGTTGGTCACCTCGACCTCAGCTAGTTGGATAGACGGTCGAGACTGGAAGTCTCTGCTAGAGACAACATCGCTTGTGTTGATGTCGTCTGCGTCCAAGCTATCTCCATGAAAAGCTGGGACGCGAACGAAGTTTCGTTTGGGCTGCAGACCAAGCTAGCTAGGCCTAGGCCCTATGTGGGCTGTGGTCCATCCTTGTGTGCTCGCGGTCCACAATAGGCATCAAAGACATAATAACATAACATCTCCAAATTCATTGTCTTTCTATCTTAATGTTACATATTCCTAAGAAGAATAATAAAAAACGTCTAACATGCATCAAATCCTTGAACAATAGCCATATGCATCACAGTAACCACATCCTTGAGACTTACAAGTATAGCATCATTTATTATCACCAACAAAACCATCTAGCAACTAGGGGTGGGCAAGAACCGACCAGAACCGAGAACCGAACCAGAACCGCAGCTCTGTTCCAGTTCGGTTCCTATTCGCGGTTCCTACAGTTTTTCATTTTGTGGTTTTCGGTTCTAGGGTTTAATTGCAGTTCGGTTCTCGGTTCCATAATTCAAGAACCAAGAACCGAATGCCCTTAAAAAATAAGGGAAATTTTTGTAGGTTGCGAAGTCTGGATTCTGGAATCGAGAGCGAGAAGGGGTTCTGCGAACGGCGAGTGGTAAGATCTCCGTCTCCGAGCTTAATTTAATCCTCAAGACCTTGGGCTCCGACGTGTCCTTTGTCGAGCTTCATCAGGTCATGACGGAGCTGAACATTGATTGTGACGGATTTATCAATCTCGACGAGTTCGCCGCTTTCTGTCGCGCTTCCTCGCTGACCGACAATTCCGGAACGGCGGAGCTCCGTGACACTTTCAATCTCTATGATAAAGATGGAAACGGCCTCATATCTTCCTCCGAGCTGCACCTCATCCTCAATCGCCTCGGGATGAGTTGCTCGATGGAGGATTGTCAACGCATGATCTGCTTCGTTGATTTCGATGGCGACGACAGTGTTAATTTCAAAGAGTTCAAAAAGATGATGACTAATACAAACAATGGTTCAAAGCCGTAGATTTGCAATTGGCAACAAGGTAAGGTGAGATTAAATTTTGATCTTTCATGAGCCGAATCTTTTCCTGTCCTCTCTCTAATATGATAGAATATAGCTTTAGTTCTTTTGGTACTTTCTTAATTTCTGGATTATAACGTAAATGGGAACAATGCCATTTTTGAACTCGGATTAGCAATTTTTCATTGTGTGTGGTTAAGTGTAGCAATCTTTGCTAATTTTCTGCCTGTAGTGCGAACTTGTGAAATTACCTAAGAGAAATGGTTTGAAATTCTGTCTGTTTTTTCAAAATATTTTAACTTTGCTGGACTTAATTACTTGGTTGATGATTTTCCTGGAGATAGCATCACTGATAGAAGCCAATCTTCACTGGGAACCGGAACCAAACCAAAACCGAACCAGAATCGCCACTCGGTTCCGATTCTGGGTCCAGTTCCTTGCTGTTCCGATTTTGGTTTCTTACTCACGGAATCGAGAACCGAACGGTCGGTTCCGAGAGGTTCGGAATAGGAACCGAGGACCGATTTTCCCACCCCTACTAGCAACTATAACAGAATCCTCAAACTTCATCATTTTGTAAATATAAACAATACATCCATAGTGTACTAACAGTTCCCACTAACAACATATAAAATGAAACTAAGCTTAACGTCTATCTTCATGCATCACAAAAAACAAAACATCCTTCGCTCATAAACGTAAAATAACACAGTAAGTAAAACAGCATATCCTCAAGAATCCATCAGTAAAACAGTAAGTAGTGAACCATCAAAGTACCACATATCCTCAAACAATAACCTGAAGGCATCATGGATAGTACAATCATCGAACATACAAACTCAAACGTCTTTGTGATGTAGGCCAAATGCCAAGCACAATCAACATCACTTACATAATATCCTTAGTGAAGGTCTGCCTAATCCAAAACCATCCATATGTTTTCCATTCCAAACCCATCTTATGTTGTTTCTTCCTTTCAAATAAACACATAATTAGTCATTAACTAATACCCATAATCACTTATTGTCAACGTGAATTCTATGACTAGAGATGGCAGAGAACTCACCCTGAGACAACCTAGAGGGAACCCACCAAGAGACAACCAAGAGGGAAGTCAACTTGAGGCTTGAGAGAAGGCTCTCACTACCGCCCACAGCTCCTAGGGTAACCCAAGTCTCACCCTAACTTTCCTATTTAAAGTCCTATAAGCATAGAGCTACGTGGGAGTAAATCCCATGAAAAGTGCATCCTCAACTCATAATTTTCCTAAATAGTCCAATGATCAACTCGTTGCTCGAACCTAATGCAAAAACTAATTTGTTTAAAACTGCTCGAGTTGTAGTGGACATGAAGCCAGCTGCAAGAGATATCCTTGGAATTCTACTCAACCAATGGCCAACATCCACGTCAACTCTAAATTCACAATCGCGATCACTGAAGCGATTACAGATGGCCACACTGCAGCGGAAGCCAACGCTTCCACGAGAACTCCGATCAAAGGCTCACTGTTTGCCACGTGTTCTAATCTATCGCTACACCACGAACTCATTAAATCAAATGACAACGTTTTACGCCGTCTTAAGTACTATTCACTGACACCAAACCATCCATGGAAATGTACATTTCTGCTAAGATGTTGCTGACTGAGACATCACTAAACCAAATGATGCTTTTCTCCTCATCCAAACGGGTAATAACCTAAAACGACAACATTTCTATATACTTAACACTCCCGAAATGACATCTTCCCTATCCGCGGAAGAATATTTTCCTAATCCAATGGCTTACATTTCTTCTGCTAATTCTGATCTAACAGCTCATCATTCCTCTCAAAATCTAATGGCCCTCTTTCCTCCACTAATCTAATCTACGGTCCAGAACACTCTCGCACTCAAACGCATCAACACTTCCACAAAAGCATCTTCTACTTAATCCGATGACTCACACCTCTTCTGCTTAACCGATCCAACAGCCCAATGTTCATCCACATAAAACACTTCCACGAGGAATCTTTTTGTAATACCCCGAATGCGTTATTTCCGTTTGTATGATGTAATCAATCTTCGTAATAATTAACGTATTTCATTTCACACCTATACGTGTTATTTTTTTGACATGTAATTGTAGGCAAATCTTATGGGACAAAATTTAAGTTGAGAAAAATTAAGGAAAAGTTGTCCATGGTCAATTTTGGACAAATGTGAATGCCTCTAGGATGAGGAATGGCATCTGCAAGAGGCATCCGCAAGTGCACTGCTGGCCATCCCTGAACCTTGGGACGATGTAAGGATGAGGATCTCACATCCTCACTCGACTCTGTTGCAAACTAGGTACTTACTGACGATAGCGGACGATGGCAGACGAGTGCAGCTTGCATCCGATTTTGAATCTGTACAATTCTTGGACAATTTCAGACGAATGAGGATGATATATGCGAACGAGGACAAGAGTGCAAATGAATTCTCTCGTTTGAAAAGTCCCAATTTCTCGTAGAAATAGGTTTTAAATTTTTTAATTGGGACAAAGATTAAGGGATGACAACCACAAACTCAACCCTAGAGGTGCGATCCTCCTAGATTGAACCACATCGCCTCCATTTTCACACGTCTCTCTCCTCTAATTGGTGCACAACGGTTTCACCAGGTAAGGCTTCCAATTTAAGCCTTCATTCTCTGCATTTCTGGGGAGTTCTTCCTGCGAGAGTGAGACTGTGAATTTCCTACAAGTTAAAAACCTATTGGGAGCTAGTTTGTGTACTGGAGTGTGGGGTGAGTTGTGTGACTTTTCTAAGCGATTGTTGTGTGGAGGTGAAGCTCTGTAGCTGGGAAAAGGAGATGGGAGTTTGTTGTCCGTGAGATAATTCTTCTATAGAGGTACGGACTTGGGTAAGTCTTGGCCATTTGGAAGCCCTACCCACAAGTAGCGTGTGTGAGTGATATGAGTTCTTGAATGTCAATTTTTTTGGATTCCTTAGTTGAGTAATTTATGCTATAATTCTTGTATTGTGAGTTGGATTCCTTGTTTTAATTTCCTGCAACTATATTTGGTTTAAATGCTTTACTTGTTGAAGGTTAATGATGTGATAAGTGGTTGGTATGTGAATGTTGAATGTTAGATGTTGTAGTGAAGAATGATGCATGAATGAGCTACGAAGTTTTCCTCTGAATGATTTGGTCCTATACATTCATTGTGTTTGCTTGCTGTGTTCTACTTCTACTGCGTTGTAGTTTCTCTCTAGCTATTTATAATCTCTGTGAACTTCATCATTTGCAATTCCTCTTACTGTGATAACTTCGATATGTTGTACGTGATGGATAATGAACTACTATAGTACAGAATTATGACTGGAATGGATGAACTGAAAACCATCTAAAAGGAATGATATGCGTGAATAAATTGTTAACAGGTTTCGGAATATAAACTTTGTTTTGCTTCTCATATTACTTATTAGATAGTAGACTTAAATTATAAATTATGTTAATTCTTGGTTCTGGTTAGGAGATATAAGCATCCTTGTTTTTAATTAGCATAGATTTATTTAATACGTTTCTCGTCACGACACATTACTGAGCATATCCTCGATTTTTATTCGTTAAATAGTTTCCTATAAATGGTTTATTCAACATGTTTAAGTAGGATAATTCCTGAGTATATTTTCTAGCATGTTTACTTAAAAGACTCGTTGTACACTTCACTGTAAAAGTATGTTAAATCGAGATGTTATAATTTAAAAAATTAAGCATGTTGTAATTATCTTATATTCCTATTAATTGTTCAATAAGTATGTTGTTAATTTCATTCCATGAATGTTTATCAAACATGCTTTAACTATTGATTCATTTTAATCTATTAGCACATCTTCAATTTCATTGGATTATTAAGCATGATTCTATTTCCTATTGACTGTCCATGTCGTTTACTTTTCAATGCATGATTAAATGATTCGCTATAGAATTATATTGATCTCTATTTACAGCACGTTTACTAATTTATTGTTCTTTATTTATCAAGCATGTCCGTTTATATAGAAAATTGCTAATCATGTTTTAAATTCATTGTTAAATACATGTTCTGTTAAATTATTAACTTTCTCATCTAATCAATGTTGAAAAATGTTCATTAGATTTGAATAACTCTTATCATTAAACGTTAGAAATCATCTTTTTATCGTCTTTTTTCCATTGATGTTGATTACATGAACCAGCTTGTTCCTCGCTGTGCTTTAATTATTCGTAATATTGTCTTCCTTGTGCGTTCTAACTATAGTCGTTCTTATTATGTGTTGTTTGTTGTAGTTTATTGCTTAATTTTGTCATTTAATCTTATTTGTTGTTCGATTTTCTCTGTTTTATTACATCGTATCAACATGTTCATGCATCACAAAAAATAGAAACAAGTAGGGAGTGTCATCTCGAGATGGTGCTCACATGCACGATGTGAGGAAAAAAATGAATGAACGTAATGAATGATGACGTAATGGAGAGTTGGGGGCGGATGGGTAGTTCAGATCTAATTTGGAAGTTAGGCTACACCCCTACCTTGTCGGGAAAGGAACTAGTTTGCACACAGGAGACTAGAAGCCAATCAAACTATACCATCACACATGGGTTCCTTCAACTTTCGGCTCGAAGTACGAGTTATGAATGAATGAACGTAATGAAAGATTGGTTTGGGGCGGCACCCATTCTAAGTGAACTAAATAGAGGCATAGCATAATGCATATCCCTTTTCCTTACTGAGCTTTTAGGCTCATGTATTACTTGCAGTATAGGTAATGAAATGATAATGCCTAGAGTAGAAAATGATGTATTTCCTGTGAAGCATGCGGTGTTTCCAGATGAATCACAACCCGAGTAGGTGAATGGCCCAACAAGGAGATAAATGATTTACTTAATTTGTAAGGATTTAGTAATAGACATGATTTGCAAAAACCCTTATTTTGATGTTATTTCGTATGTTTTCGCTTGAACTCTAGACTTTATTAACGCATTTAAAATTGTTTCCGCATACTCTGACATATTCTTACTCTTCAGTTTTTACGTTAAACTTGATATTTGAAAATTTACTAGTTTTAAGTAGATAAAAAGAAAAAGAAAATTTTTCTAAAAAATTTTAAAGAGAAGAAAATTAAGAAAAAACGAATTTTGAAGCGAGGCGTCACACTTTTCTCCTTCCTAATCAATCTCAGTCATCCCTAACTCTCATCCGATGACTCCCTTTATTTAATTTAATTATTTCAATTCATTTCATTTCTTCTTTTTATTTAATAATCCTCCCCCATTCATTTAATTAAAGTCTTCTTTTAATTATGAATATTGCTTAACGGTAATTTTCGGTCCAACTTAAATTCTTCGATTCGGTTTCCTAAATAAATTTTTCATCAAACAAATCCTCAATAATTATCCAAATAATTCCACTACACCCAATTAATTTCTCAATTACCCTTACTTAATTTTGTACCGAAAATCAGGGTATTACAAACACCCTAAAAAAGAGTCAATTGTAAAGGTTTGATTGGCACTCATTAAGCCAATCAATACTAACTGGGGAAGTTAGTGAGTAAAGAATCTCCAAGTCAAAAACTTGGTGGACATTGGCAGGATTTGTCGAACTGCGTGAACAAATGGGTTTGTGTATTCTCTTACCTTATCTCTTATTATTTGTGTTAAATTGTATGTTTTATTGTTGTTAAAACACTTAGGGTTAGAGAAATCTAATATTGGATGAAAAAAATTAGAACGCCTAAATTCCCCTCCCCCTCTCCCTCTATAGGTGCATATCAATCCTACAATTGGTATCAGAGTAGCTTAATTAAAATTTTTGTATGATATTACGATTGCTTGGATATACTTGCTTAAATTGTATTTATTGGATTGATTGTTGTTATTTGGAAATTGTTGGATAATTTTGTTTGGGCTATTTGTTGATAAGTTGTCCAATTTAAAATGGCTTTAAATATACATGTAAAAGAGCAATCTTGTAACGACCCATAGTGTTAAACTTTTTTTTTTTGTACGTTCATAGAAAACTAGATCTTTTATAAAATCATACGAAGAAAATCCTTGTGAAAACCTCTTTTGAAATTAGAGTTTAATAAAACTTATCTTTAAATAATTACCCTTTTTATATTCATTTAAAATCATGCAACAGAAGACTTTTAGAAAATCTCACATAAAATAATTGTAATAAAATCCATCTTTAAAACGACCAATGCATTTATAATTATTTCCTTTTTACATTTAACAAAAATGAACATAAATCTTAACAAGAATTTACGTTTTTAAAATTAATCTTTCTTAAATTCTTACACATGGTCAACATTCGCTTGACAATGCTCTAGCTTCGCCCAGGAGAGTTCCTCTTCAACCGTACTATCAACAAGTTCTTTTCGTCAGTTCTTTAATTTCCATCAGTTCCTACATCATATGGTACATCTAATGAGTTTAATACTAAGTAATGAATATAGTATACAAAATGCAACACATGACATGATTATGAGATGAAACACGTAAAATAGTCCTTTTTGGTCATCAATGTTTTGTTTCATTTTATTTTATTTTGTTTTGTTTTGTTTTATGTTTCTGTTTTTGTTTTAGTATCTTTTTTTTTTTTTACATTATCTGTTTTGGTTGCCGGGCTCCCACTTGCGGACCAACCTTACAACCTCGTTCCCATTGTCGGGCTCACACTTGCTGACCACTGGAAACGAGTTTATTTACATTTACGTTTACGATTCTGTTTCAGTATCTTTTCTGTTTATATTATCTGTTTGGTTGCTGGGCTCCCACTTGCAGACCAACCTTACGGCCTCTTTCCCAATGCCAGGCTACCACTAGAAAAGAGTCTATTTACGTTTACGTTTACAATTCTGTTTCAGTATCTTTTCTATTTACATTATCTATTCGGCTGCCGGGCTCCCACTTGTGGACCAACCTTATGGCCTCGTTTCTAGTGTTGGGCTCCTGCTTGCGGACCACTGGAAACGAGTCTATTTACATTTATGTTTACAATTCTGTTTCAGTATCTTTTTTGTTTATATTAAATGTTATGTTGTCGAGCTCCTGCTTGCAGACCAACCTTATGGCCTCGTTCCCAGTGTCAGGCTCCTACTTGCGGACCACTTAAAACGAGTCAATTTATGTTTATGTTTACAATTCTATTTTAGTATCCTGTTCGTTACTTTACTTTTTTTTTTCTTTCACTTCACAGTTTGATCGTTGTGGGGCAACAGTCTAAGGGAGAATGATACCATTAGGTCCACCTCATGCGGGACAGTCAAGTCAAACCCTGCCCATAACAATCCTTTATGTTTATTTAGTTGATACCATTACGTCCATCTCATGCAGGATAGTTAACTCATTTCATATCATAAATTCGGTTTCATGAAAACATTTGCATGTAAATCATTTTTGTCATTTTCTTGAAAAACGTGATACATGGGATGCAATGGTAGTCTAATGTACTTAAAATAGTAAATAAACAAATTCTCGATCCACAGCCCGAAGGCATCCTCATTCATAACATAGGAAATTACAATAGGCATGTCATCAATCCAGTATAATGCCATTCAACTAGTACATAAATCCTCTAAAATGTCTATTAAAGCAGTAAACGAAATAAAGAGCAAAACCCAAACTACAAAGCCTAAAATCCTCAATAATTATTATTCAATAAGTAACAAAATAGAAAGCCATACTCGTTCAACAGAGTATTATCCTCAACAATGACCATTAGAGCCTTAATCCAAAATAGATAACAAAATCTGCCTAACAAGGTACTATCTTCAACTATGACCATCAAACAACAACTAAAATGAAGAATAGAAAACTCATTCAACAGGACAAAAATCCTTGGCAATGTCTATCAAAACTGCCACCAGAATGAAGAACAAAACTATATTTACATAGCAATAATCTTCGACAATGTCCATTAAACAGAAAATGCAATGGAGAACAAAACTATATCAACAGAGCATAAACACCCAACAATTTCCAATTCATTACCGATTCCTTAATCTTCAAAGACAAAACAATAGTCATCAATACATTCTATCAAATTTTCAGTTACATAGGGAGAGTAGATTCAATTGACACAATATTCTCTAACAAACAATAGATCTCCAACAACAAGTGCTCAACTCCATCCTAAAGGCACAGATCAATCAAGCTATGTAATCCACATATTCCTAACTTACAAATCATATGCGTGAACAGTTTAATCTGACATCAAAATAGAGATAGTTTATCATTATTTATAGATACTGGAATCCTAACCTGGATTTCAAGAGACTTGTTCATCAAATGATCATAAGTAGACAATAGATTTTACTATCTATACTTATCCCTAAATCTCTTAACTCAAATAGAAGCATAAATAAACAAAATTCATTCCATCATATTTTTCAGTAACACGGTGAGGAGATAACGGAATTCATACATTTAAACCTATATCCCTATGATGTAGGGGTCTAATGTCCAAGCAAAACCATTACATTCCTTACCTGGACATTTGAAGCAGCCACAAAAATCCAAACATCACAGTCATAGTATTTCCTCTAACTCAAAGTTCACTAAAATTCGCCTGAGAGAACCAAAATTGCTTCTTCGACAATCACCCCAGAGAAGCTCCAGAAATAGTCTCGACTAGGGCAAACCGAACCAACCCAAAACCCGTTCCCATCGTTCTCTTATATGCCACCCAACGCGCGACTCCCTAAACGCCAAACTTCGTCTAAATCACCGTCTTGTCGCACCATGATCGCCGAACGGAATGGGCAACGCATCGCTAAGCTGGAGAGAGCCGAGAGCACAATCCAACCTTGTGATCAAATCAGTGTCGTCCGATTTCATCCCATCAGACGGCTGAGGATAAAACATCTTCAGATTAAATTTGTGTCGTCTGATTCATCAAATCAGATGGTTGCCAATCCTCCATCAACACCATACCATAATCCAACGGCTAAGGCTAAGTTTCCCATTAAACCAACATAATCCAATGGTTGAAGATCAATCAACCATTAAAACCATACCACTAAAATATTGCAAATTAACTTTCTAATTAAATTATTCAATTACCCAATTATTAACTCTCTAATTAAATTACCCAATTATTAACTCTCTAATTAAATTATCAAATTACTCAATTATTTTATTAACTTTTTTATTAAATTATCCAATTACACAATTAACATATAAATTGCATTCTTAAATACTCTCAGCATAAAATGTATCATGCATGACACTAATTATTTATTTCATTAAAATTTATTGGTTTCAATACATTGCCGAAATTGAGAACGAAAACTTCATATGTTACAAATCTGTTTATAGGCCTCCATATTTTGACGGTAGTGATTACACATATTAGAAGGTTAGGATGAAAATTTATATTTAATCTACAGATTTTGAAATTTCAAAATTGAACTTTCATTCCGCTTAAATCTGAAAATTGAATAAGTGTTCCAAAATTAGATGACGAGTATAATGATAGTGATATGGGTAAATTGAGCTTGAATGCCAAAGCTATAAATTTTTTATATTGTGTTCTAAATCTTGATGAATTTAATAGAGTACAAGGTTGTGATAGTGCCTATGATATTTGGAAATTGCTTGAGATTACGCATGAAGACACTAATTAAGTAAAAGAAAATAAATTGAGTATGTTTACCCATGAATATGAATTATTTTGTATGGATAAGGATGAAACCATTAGTTGTATATTTATTTGTTTTACTAATCTTACTAATGGTTTGAAAGTATTTGGTAGAATTTATCCCAATGAAGAGTTGATTAGGAAAATTCTTAAGTGTCTACCAAGGAAGTGGCAACCAAAGGTGACGGCGATTCAAGAGGCACGTGATCTCAAGGTTTTAATGATGAAGTAACTCATCGGTTCCCTAATGACACACAAGATCATGTTAATAAGGAATGAGGAGGGGGAACAAAAGGACAAGGGAATCTTCAAACCAAAGAACATATCCTTCAAAGCCTCCTCAAGCACTCAAAATGAATCCGAGGACCAAGTTGAATCCGAGAAAGAAAATGAATCCAGGGAAGAAGATGAAGATGAAGATTTAAAGTTTGTCACCCGAAAATTCTACAAATACCTTCAACAGAAGAAGGAAAAAGGAAAAAAGGTAATAGTTTACTTTGGTTGCGCAAAACCCAGACATACCTTAACTGAATGTCCCAAGGCAAAGAAGAAATCCAAAGCCTCAAAGAAAGAAGCTTTGAAGGCCACGTGGGATGATAACAAAGAGAGCTCTTCTTCAAAAATTGAAGAAGTATCCCACATTTGCTTCATGGATAATGAGGAAAAGGTACACGACTCTTCTAGCGATCTGGATAATATTAATGATGATAGTGAATTTCTAGAAGCATTTGAAGAATTTTTTGAACAATTTAATTTGCTTAAACGTAGATATAAATTATTGAAGAAAGATAACAACAATTTGATTAAAAAATATGTTGAATTGGTTAAATCTTTGGAAAATCAAATTGTTGAATTGAAAAGCATGGTTGAAATGTCAAATGCTACTATTAAGTCTTTAGATTTTGATGTTGATGAATTGAAAGTGAAAAATATTGATTTGAACTCTATTGTGCTTAAGTTAACTAATGGTAGCAAAAATTTAAATATGCTTTTAGCAAAGCAAAGAGTTACGTTTGATAAAACTAGAATTGACTATAAACCATTTGCTAACAAAAAGAATTACAAGAATTTCTTTGTTGGCCCATCTATGTCTAATACTTATAATTGTATCATTGAAATTAAATGACAAAATGATTGATTCTAAATTTGTTTGGATTCCTAAAGGAACCACTCATAAGGATAAAGGCCCAAAAAGGTTTGAGTGTTTAAGACAAATACTTAGGTATTTTTTGACTTTTGAATCAAGAGTATGCATAATTAGTTGATGAAAATGCTTATTGAATTGCATTTACTCTTGATTTGATTTGAATTTATTTTTTTATGCATACAGGATAAAATTCTTATTCCTCTGATTGATCTTGATCTTATTTGTATGTTTTTTCTTGTTTTGATATCATTGGTTATTTTGGATATAATTCTTAAATTGGAATCGCTTTTCCTTTATGAATATTGATTCTTAAAGTTGCATACTTCTTATTGGTATCATTGTTTTTCAACTGATAACTTTGGCTTTAATTATTGTTAATCCAACAAGTAATATTATGATTTACATATATTCAAATATTGTTGGATTTTGAGTTTGATTTTTAGGACTTTCCCATTGGAATGAAATTTTCTATTGATATAGAAGGATAAAATAGAAATATATTATTTTGATTATGGATTTCCCCATTGATTTAGAATTGTCTATTAATATAGGGGGAGAAAATTGAATTGTATGTTTTTATGCTAACTTTCCCAACGTTTTTATATCCTTAAATGACAAAAAAAAAGAATAATTAAATTTTATAAATTTTTTTGTTGGATATATTGGTTCTCCCAACAAATTATTTTTCAAAGGGAGAGAATAAGTTTAACATAAATTCTTTTGGTTGATATCTTAAAATCTTCAATGATTTGATTATGTATATTGATTTAGGGGGAGAGAAATATTTTTAAACTTGGATTTTTTTTATTTCAATTGATATCTTATTCTTCAAAATAGATTATATAGGTTGGTTAAATGTGTTCCATCCATAGATTCTTGATGATAATTTAATAGGTGAAGAAAATTTTGATTTTGTGTTGTTAATGTTGTGTATTTATAATTGGTATATTATTGTTAGAAATATGAATTGAATTGAATAGAATTATTTATATTCCTCCGACATGTCCTAAGAGTAATGATACGTTCTTTGAGCAAAAGCTTTGATACCACTAGAGTTTCTAGGGGGTATTTTCGCAATCGTTTGGTGGATTATTTCGTGGGTCATCTAAGGGAATTAGATGATTAAATTGATGGGTTGCTATGGAATTTGGACATTCTTGTAATTGTTGTTGTAATATTTGTTTTAGTCTGTATTAAAATCGCTCAAAGGCTAGATGTTCCTGTCGACAGTATCCTTGTGATTCAGGAGTTGCATCACTTTCTTCTAATAATCTATTATGTAGCTCTTGAGGGAAATCTTTTAGATATTTATCTAAATAATTAATAAAATATTTTACTTCTTTTTTATCAAGAAAATTAATGAATTCCAATTTTTCCATAATGACGTCGCATGTTTCTTCCGACATTTTAAATATTTGTTATTATAATATTTTACTTGTACTATTCTCAGATTTTAATTTGTATAAATTTTTATTTTAATTATCTGGGTATAAGTCAAAATAATCATTATCTACTAAATATTCATTAAAATAATAAATAAGATAATCTAGAAGTTGTGCTAGTTATATATTATTTTCCAGTTGTTGTATGTTTTCGTAGTCAAATTTGACTCCGTATAAGGACATTTTATTTTATTTTATTTTTCAATTTCTTTTAGTACTTAATGATCTAATAGTAGTTTTTAATGATTTTAATAGTGGTTCTTCTTTATCATTTTCAGGTGATCGTGAGACTAAAGGAATGGATTCTTTAATATGTAGTGGTGGTGATACGAGCGATAGTCTAGGAAATTCATAGGGCACAAAATTACTTGTTTCTGAAAATGATTTACTTCTTAGTTGTTTTATGTCATCTGTTCTGTATTTTGGTTCGGGTTTATGTAGAAGTGATTGTGAAGGTATTTTTAATTTTAATACTGGTTTGAATAATTCATCTATAAATATTCTTTCATCTCGTTTAAATGCTAAGCTGTGATGACTGTTTGTTAAAGCGTAGTTGATTTGATAGGTTATAGTAAAAGGACGATTGTTACTTTTCATAAAATTGTCCCTTTTAAGTTCGTATCGTAATGTGATGGATCTACTTAAATCTTGATCTTATAAACTTAATCCTAATTGAATATTTATGTTGAACATTATTTTTCCTTATGAAAGATTTCCTTGTCCTTTTGCAATAATACAATCTCTATTGTTTATTAGTCTATCGTCTCTTATTTCTAGTTCTAGAGGAGAATTAATTCCTTCCATAAAAGTGCTTTTAAATAATAATTGAATAGTACTACTGTGAATATATGATATTTTTTGTCATTCAGATGGTTCCATTTTCTTTATTCTTTCATAGATTTGATTTTTATTAATAATAGGAATAATAATGTCTCCTTGAGTATATTCAATAGGAATTGCTGCTTCTCCTACCATTATTCCATATTTAATAATATTCTTTCGAGATAATCTATGTTTTAGTAGTTCAAAAAACGATATGTCAAAATTATGTTTCTTAGTTAATGATAATTCGCTCTTTCTTATTTTTTGTAAATCAATAATATTGTTACACATGTATCCTAAATTTGTTTCTTCTTCATATGATTCGATTATGCTATTATTAATATTATTACTAGAAGATGAATAATCGGACATAAAGAAAATATACCTGATATATTTCTTGGATTGATAATCATGGATTGATAATCTACTAGTAATCTTGATAATATGATGAGAATGACCCCTCCAGAGTATTACCTCAAGGATCGTGAGAGTATTGCAAAGAGCCTTATACCAAATGCTCTTCCATAACACTTTGCGTATTCTCGAAGGAGAACACACTTATTTATAGGAGAGGGTCGGCCTCCTTACAAACCCATAAATCATAGAGGAATATATTCCTCGACACACTTGCTATTTACATTGACATAAAGCTAAGGGAATAGATTCCCTAACTCTTTTTGACATGACTAAAGGAAAGTTGCAGGGAATATATTCTCTGAATTACAACTTTCTTTTTACACGACTAGAGCATAAAGCAAACAAGAGTACAATAATTTACATACTATTGCAAACTTTAATAATTAAAGTTTACATTTTTGCTTGTCTTCTGGTGATTGTTTTTCGAGATTCCTTTTGATGATGATTCTTGTGATGCTGTAGCCATGTGATTTTTATTAATCAAGAAGATGATAAGTTTCTGGATGGCTATAGTCACATCTGACTGAGGATTCTGATTTCTTTCTTTTAGCTAATTTTTCTTTTTCTCTGAAGAATGCTTTGCACGATGATAGATAGTCATTATACTTTTTATTTTCTTCGTAGGAAGCTCTAGCTGACACAAATTTTCTGATGGCGTTGATAATTACTACTTCACTTGCCCATCTGTTGCTTCTCTTGGCCATTGATATTAGGCAGTCAATATAAACGGCTGCGTTTTGATGAACCAAATGTTCTAGATCTATTATTTCAAAAGCTGATAGTCTGACGTTCTTGATTTGTTTCTTTTCTGTAGACTCCAAATAATAATGTCCTTGACTAATTGTTTGATATACTTTGTCATACTTTCTTCTGATCCATAAATAATCACAGAAAAGTCTTTGTTGTTCTTTGCTGGGAGCTTGAGAGTATTCTGCATAATCGACAGGGTCTGATAGTAATTGTATTATCTGCTCCAGTAAGATATTTGAACCTCCATGATGTCTCGATGGTGGGAATCTTTATATTCATGATCTTGATATCGATAATACTCTTAATATGATCTGATATATTCAATATGAATCGTAGTTTAGTGAGCGACGGCTCTAATAAGAGTAATAATTCGTTCTTTGAGCCTAAGCTTTGATAAGAGTAATAATTCGTTCTTTGAGCCTAAGCTCTGATAAGAGTAATGATTCGTTCTTTGAGCAAAAGCTCTGATAAGAGTAATGATACGTTCTTTGAGCAAAAGCTCTGATAAGAGTAATAATTCGTTCATGTATCATGATTTTCTTGAGGAGAGATGCATACCTGACGTGTTCTTGTCTTATTTCCATTCTCTGGGTAATGTGTTTGGAAAACAGTTATTTTCGAATTTTATGTATTTAATGTATGGTTGATATTGATGTAATTGTAATTACCATCGAATTAGTCGTCCCTTTCTATAATCTTCTTGTAGTTTATATTTCCAAAACCCAGTTACGTATTTTGAATCTGTTCTTAATTCAAACCTTGTTCCTAATAAATCAATTTTCCATTTTTTTAATATCTTAAGACATGCATAAGTTTCTAACTCTTGTATTGAATAATTCTGCTCGGTTTTAGTAAAAGTTCCTGATAAATATTTGCATAATTTTTTCTCTTGTTTTTCTGTCTTAAGAGTGGTTTCGGTATATGATTGTTCGATTAGATTTCCTAATATATCGAGATTTAAGAGTTTCTTTCCTTCTACAATAGCCAGCATACACCTAGCCCAAGTGTCTTGGGATGCATCAGTTTCTATGATGAGAAAGTCTTTAATATTCGGATTATATAGTATTGGTAAAATTTGACATTTATCTTTAATATATTTTACTGTATTAGTATCTTGATTTGACCATGTCCATTTTATTTTTATGATATTTTCTTTTGTAATTCTCTTCTTTCTTTAGCTAATTCTTTTAAGAAACCTTGATCAGCAATATAATTTAAACATCCTAAAAATCTTTGAATTTGTTTTCTATCTTGTAACTTGTCGGGAAATTGACACAATTTTTCTTGAATATTGGATGTTAATTTAATTTCACCTTTATGATTTATATTAAGTCCTAAATATTCGACCTCTTTTTGAAGTAATTTAGATTTCTTTTGGGATATAAGCAGTCCTTTTTCTTTGCATCTTTGTAATACCTTTAATACTGCACTAATATGATCCTGTTCATTTTCTGATGTAAAAATAATAATATCATCAATGTAAGCTAGACATATATCTTCTAATTTATCTAAATTATGATCCATAAATCGTTGATAGACAGATGGTGCTTGTTTTAGGCCAAATGGTAATACATTCCATTCATATTGTTTCTGTGGAGGACAGCTAAAGGCTATTAAGGGTTTAGTGTCTTCACTTAGTCTAAGTTGCCAGTATCCTGATTTTGCATCTAATGTACTGAATAGATTATTTCCTTTGAGTTTTTCTAATATATAATCCTTTCTTGGCAATTTATAGCTATCTCCTATAGTTGCATCATTTAATTGTTTGTAATTGATTACCATTCTTCGTTTTCCTCTTTTGATTTCATTTTTATTTTCTACATAAAAGGCCGGAGCACTATGAGGACTCACGCTTTCTCTTATAACTCCTAGCTCGCTCTAGTAAATTTTTACATTCTTGTTGAAATTCTTCTACATCTCGAATACTATATGGAATTCGATTAGGAACATTTATTTCAGCTAAAGGATCTTTTAGCTTAATAATAATTTCTTCCTTATTAGTATTTTTATTTTCATCAAGAGGATTCTCACTACAAACTTCTTGTAATTTGTGTTCTAGAATTTGTCGTGTAGTATATAAAAAGTTAATGATATGTAAAACTTCATGACCAATACTTTTAACTACTTCAGTAGGAGTGACTATTTTGGTAGTGATTTGTGACTATTTTGGTAGTGATTTGAGAAGGCTTAGTATCTCCCCCCCTCCTGGGGAAAAGTAAGAGAAATAGTGTGAAGTCGTTGAATGAAGGGATGATATAGTTTTAAAAAATTATTGCCTAAAATAATATCGACGTCATAGTCATGCAGATATATTGTTTTGGCAATAAAAGGATAGCCTTCAATAATAATAGGAATATAAAAATTAACATACCATATAGGATGAACAGATTTATTGGCAACTATAATTTTAAGTGGATTTGATAATTTATTCCATGTTGGTAAAACGTGTCTTTTAGCAAAACACAGGGTTGATCCCGTGTCAATATAAGTGAAATAATTTTTATTTTGAATAATAATCTTAATAAATGTGGCATTTGGATTTTTAAGACATAATTGCTTACTCAATACTTGTGGACGAATAGTCGGATTCGTAAGCATAAATATCAATGTCAGAGCAAATGTCAGAATCTTCAATAGGATCGTAACTAATTTCATAAGCTAATTTAAGAGTTTGAGTTTTTGTGTTATTTTGAAATCTTTTAGGACATTTATTGGCATAGTGTCCTTCTTCGTGACATAACCAACACGTACAAGTTTTCTTTTTATTAGGGCAAAACTTATCGGGTTGTATTCGTTTCTTTTGTCAAAATTGTTGTCTATTTCTAAAATATTTTCTAGGATTTTTTATTTTTCTTTTTTGATATTTGTTGTATGGAATTTTTCTCCATTTTTTCCTTTTTCTTTTCTCATTACATCTGTATTTTCCAATTCTATTTGTGATTTTTTCGCAACATAGCTTGATTTTGGCTTGTTTCTTAACTATTTCGGTATTACATGCTTGTTGCAACCATGCTCTTAATATTACAATTCTAGTTCCTAGGGATTTAGGTAAAGCGTCTGTTTCAAGTCCTTTATTGTAATTTTCTTCTAATTCTAAATGAACTTGGGATGGAAATTTATTATAAAATATTTCATCTGCTAATTTCCTATGTTTATCATCTAATTGATAATAAATATCTCTGAATTCGCAGATAAAATTTTCTAAATAACAGAAATCACATAGTTTCATATTTGTTAAATGCCAAAAGCTTTTTTGACAAAAGCATCTGTTTTTTCAGTCTCCTTGGGATATCTTCCTATGAATTCTTGGGTTCATAATTGAGTTATATTTTTAAATGTAGTAATTGAATCTGTTTTTAATAATATTTCTTTTACAAAAAGATTTAAATGTGTTAAGTAGTTGTATACTATACATGTTGTTTGATGTGTTACGTAATTAAATAAATCTTCAGAAGTTAGATCTTTTATTTCTTGATTTAATTGTATGAAAATGTTAATTCTATTCTTCCAGTCTTCTAATACTTTATATTCATTTTTCAACACAATCTATATTTAATATATAATTTCCTAAAAAACTTTCAATCCTAGGAATATATTGATTGGGTATCTTAGTCCATTTATTGTTATAATAACATCCTTGTTTGTTCATGTAATGTTTAAAATCTTCATCTTCCGTTTCTTCATACATTCGTTTTTTATTACGACGACTAGATTCGGGCAATTCTTGTTTTACATAATGAGAATTATATGGATTTTCGTATGGATTTTCATCTGAAGTATAATCATAAACTATTTTATTATGTCTGTTTCTGCTTCTCTGTTCATCAGTAAATAATTTTCTTGTGTGTCTTCTTTAAGTATATCTAGTTCAGAAAATAGTCTAGTAAGTTTAGCTATCTGTTCTTCTAAATTTTCCATCATATCATAAGTGGTGGTTGAATTGTTAATTTTGGTCTTATGCTTCTTTCTAAGTTGATATGTTCTAGGTCTTCGATAGTGATCGACCTTTACTGTTCTTGTTTAACTATAATTTGTTGAAGATTAGTAATTATATCTACTATGTCTTTTCCATAATTAATAGATTGATTATATTTTTCTGGATCTTTTAAGAATTTATCGACCAGTTGTAGCACTATATTTTTTGCTTCTATTAGTTCTTTATAATTTTCTTTATGACTATTTAGTTCTATTATTCGTTGTATTTCGTAATTTTGTTGTTTAATTTCATCAATTTTCTCATTTATATTTATTTCTATGTGTTTTATTAATTCAACTAGACTACTATTCATCCTAACGTTTTTCTTAAACAATTTTCTAAATCAGCAATCATTATTTGCGTGTCATGTATTTTTTCATTTAGGTCCATAATTTCTTTTTCTATCTTAATTAATTTGCACTGATTTTCTATTACGATATCATGAGTATCCTTGATTTTTTATTTAAGTTTATAATAATATTTTGTTAGGAATTCATTAGTATTAACTACATTACTCTGTATGTCTTGTAAATCGTCTGTATTATGATGAATGATAATATAAGATAAAATTTCCATGATGTTATTTAAAAGGGCTTTAATTTTGGAATTGTCTGGTGTATCTGGTTCGGAGTGTTTACTTCCTATAGCGTAATGGGTTCCCATAGGTAAGTTTTTGGGTAGAATAATCATTTTTTCTTGAAAGGGTATTCCTGGTAAACTACTTAATTCTGTAGTTAAGGTTCTAATGTGTAAATTGCTAACTTGTAACTTTTCGACGTTGTCGATGTTATTCATGGTGATCTTGCTTAGTAAGGTTATGCTTAATTATCAGATAATCTAGTAGGTGGTGCATTTGTGTATCTTATCCTAAACATTGGATCCTCTCTATAACATTCTACAATACACAAAAATAAAATTATAAGTGTCAATAAAAATGCTAAAGGTACAGTAATTAGTATGATGATGATATAATTCATTATAAGATGATTAATTATATTTCAATATTATGTATATATTGGTCAAGAGAAGTTGGTGGAGCATGGTTTAGTGTTCTGTGAGTATTTATTGGTTCCTTTAGATAGCATTCAGCAATACAGAAAAATAAAATGACTAGAAATAATAGCAGTATTAAAGGTACGATTATTACAATAATAAGTGTATAGTCCATGATTGGTTACTTGCTACAGTGTTTCTATACGATGCTACAGTATTTTTACTATTCCTCCCCCTTAGTGCGAACTAGGCTCTGATACCCCCCCCCCCCAATATTTGCTTTTTGATTATGACAAAAAGGGGGAGAAGAGTGTAAGTTATTTATGAGAGATAGCATGTATGATATATTGCATAGACTAAGAGGAAGAAATCATATTATGCAATAAATGTATGCACATGCTTAGCATTAGAAATAAATAATTTATAGTATTTTATCATCATCAAAAAGGGGGAGATTATTTGCCTAAATGGTGTTTGCTTAATTATTTTGATGATGAATATTTTGATTGAAATAATAAGTTATTTATTGAATTTATTCTTAATTGTTTAATCATTATAATTATATTGATATTTATTAGAAATACCCTCAATATGGGTATTAAATTGTAGTAACATGTGTATCTAACTCTATGTAGTGTATAGGTATAATTTTGGGAGTTAAAAATATCAAGGAAGGTAAATAGGAAGCACGAGGTCGAGAAAAGTGGCATTCTGGTCAACCAAAAATACTGTGCAAAGGTTGTGGTTGACACAGCGATCGAAGATATCGACAAAAAAACAACACAGTGTACTCTTAGAGTTTTTGGTCGATGCTGGGGTCAAGGGATCAGTCAAGTGCACAGACCAAAAAGCAATATAGATTGCTCCGTGGTTTTTCGAACACATAAGCAGTCGAGCATGAGGTTGATGGAATCGACCAAAATTAGAGACAGATTGCTCTTAGGATATTGGGAAAACTAAGCGGTCGACGGTGCTAACGAAGAGATTGATCGAAAAACAACAAAGAGAGCACTTTGGATTTTCGGTCGAGGAAGACAGAAGTGGTCAATCAAAATGTGCAGAACACACAATGGCTAGTTTTCAACGGTCTGGTGTGGTCAACCAAAAAGGATTTGGTAGACCAAATTTACAGTGTCTATAAAATATTAGACACTTCGAAGCTCATTGCAACAAACTGGGAATTGAAGCGAAGTCGTGTCAAATTTCATACTCAATTCTGAATTAATTAGTGAACTTGTAACCTAACTCTCCTCACCCCTAAACCTAAGAATTGCTTTAGGGAAAGTTAGGATTTAGTTTGTGTTTACATTTTCCAATTTTACTCCAAAGCAAAGGATGATCCCCCGAAATAGTCAAAGAGAAAATGGTGATGCCCTAAGAAAGAGTCAATTGTAAAGGTTTGTGTGATACCCCGATTCTCATAACAGAATTAATTAAGGATAATGAGATTTATTTGATAAGAAAATTGATTGGAAAATAATTTGGATAATAATCAAGGATTTATTTAACAAAAAATTAATTGGGGTATAATTGGATTATTCAGAAAAATTCTATTATAGAATATATTATCTTGAAAATAAATTTAAAAAAATAATTGTTGGGAGATAATTATATCAATTATTGGATAATTATTTTGGAAGCCGAATTGAAGAATTTTAATTGGACCGATACTTATCATCAAACAATATTCGGAGAAAAGAAAATTAGAATTGAGATGATTAATTATTTAAAAGAAAGAAAAGTGATGAATTAATATATGGAAGATTGGATTATTTGTTAAGTGGAGATTAATTATTAAATTAAGTTTTTATTTTAATTTAATTGAATAAATTAGAGAAGGAAATTAGAGAAGAGAAGGGGGAGAAAATGTGAGAGTGGCCGAGAGAAACCAGGTGAGAGATCGGGAAGGACGATCCGAAGCGCGAGACGACGGCGAGCGATGGGAGTTGCGGCGACGTTCAACGACGAGGTTCTGTCGTGCTATGGGCGACGCTTCATGCGGCAAGCTAGGGCTCAGTGTGCTGCAACTCTCAGTGTCAATTTTAGTACGGCGAATCGCCGGTAGAGGTAAGTGTATAGTCTATGTTTAGCATTTTTCTTCTTGGCTTCCGATTTTGGTTGATTTGGCGTCGATAGAGAGGCGTTTTGGCGTTCGACAGGTCCGAATCGGCAATGGCAGGGCTTCGGGTCGCTGGCATCGATTTGGGCTCGGGTCTGGGTCTGTGGTTTACACATTGAACCAACTCATTTTCTTCTAGCTGACCCGACTTCTTCCTTCTCCCGAGACGATAGCAATTTTTCAGCGTTGAGTTTGGTCATTGGACCACCTCTTTCGAATTGTGTGATCTTCCATCAGCTTGGGGTCCATGGGGTCTTCTGTCTATAAATCTGGACAGATTGGAAGCTGGCAGTGAGATTGGAATTGGACAGTGATGGCCATCGGGTGTGCTTTCTGTGACTGGGCTGAGAGCAGTGTGAGGAAGGTGAGATTCTGTCCATGTGTGTGTATTTCTCTGTGAACCGTGAACCTTTGTAAACCGTGAACAAGTGTTGGAGATGGAGTGATGGCCGTGGTGCCCTGGTGTTCTTCCTCGGGTCTTCGGATTATTCTAATGAGGATGACATTCTTTGTAATATCTTGTAAAATTGTAGGACAGTTTATCCTGTTGGAGTTTTGACTCTGTATAATTGTTAGACTGTTGGTTTTGCCGTGAGTCATTCTTTGTGACTCATTGTTCTGTGAGAAGTCTGATTCTTGATATTTGGATAAGTGCTCTCTGTTTATTATAGAGTTCAAATTGTACAGGTTATGTAGCTTGGAAATGATTGTTATTTTGTCAAAGTAAAGATGTGATGAATGTTGGATTAAATCCTGGATCGATATTCTGTTGGTCGAATTAATAGTCTAAAATATTTAGTTGATGGATAATAAGAAGTTGTTAGGTCTGACTCTGTGTTTGGAATTAAATGGTTCTCTACTCTACTGTGGATAAAATACTATTCGGTTTTATAAGTAAATTCTCTGTATATTATCGGGTCACATTGATGGAATGAGCAACTATTGTTGGCTATTGTTATCTCGTTGCACATGTTAAGATATTAAAATTGTTATTGCGAGGTTGCTAAGTAATTAAGTTGACTAATGAGAATTATTAAGCGTTAAGGTTTATAAAAATTCGGTGGTCAATAATTATTGGTTAATTAGTCGATGAAAATAATTGGACAAAAAATGTGAAATGAATTAACGTAATAATAATATAAAAGTTAAGGTTTATAATGGCTAAATATATTAATAAATAAATATTAATTATTTTGAAGGTATTAACAGGAAAAGAATAGAGTGTCAAACGTGCCACGAACTCCAGGTAAGTGATACGCATGTACTTTGGTCCTTAGGGCCCTACATCGCAAGAATATGAGATGCATGTTTCGGTGTTTAGAGTTTTAAATAGCATGTTTCAATGTTTACAGTTTTAAATAGCACGTTTCATTGTTTACAGTTTTTATAAGCATGTTCTATGAATTATATGTTGGTTGCGCTATTAAATTCCTCTAGTAGAGAATGTATGCATTCACAAACATCACGCATCATAGTTTTCAAAAGATACGAAAATGGTCTCCATGCATACTTTTGAAAAGGAAACAAAGAAGAAACAAAACGATTACAAAATGACAAGAAGGAAACAAAGAAGAAATGAAATGGTTGTGAAACGTAAAGAAATGAACGTAAATGGGTGTGAAGAGATGTGAGGTTGGGTTAGCCACCCCTCCTCGTCAAGTTTAGACATCTCTAACACTTTCAAGATAAAGATAAACATAAACGGGGTCGTCTGGGAATGTGAGGTTGAGTTAGTCACTCCTCCTTGTCAAGTTTAGACATCTCCAACGCCTTTCAAGATTAAGACAACAACAAACATAAACGGAGTCGTCTGGGGATGTGAGGTTGAGTTAGTCACTCCTCCTCATTTAGTTTTGACATCTCCAATGCCTTTCAAGATCAAGACACATAACAAACATAAACGGGGTCGTCTGGAAATGTGAGGTTGAGTTGACTACTCCTCCTCATCAAGTTTAGACATTTTCATCACCTTTCAAGATTAAGACAACAATAAACATACAATGGGGTCATTTGGAAATATGAGGTTGAGTTGGCTGCTCCTCGTCAAGTTTAGACATTTCCAATGTCTTTCAAGATAAAATAAAGATAAAGATAAAGATAAACGGGGTCGTCTGGGGATGTGAGGTTTGCCTCGTCAAGTTTAGACATCTCCAATGCCTTTTAAGATAAAGTACAGTAAAAATCAAGTAAAGAAAGGAACAGTAAAGTAAAGTCAAGATAAAGCAAAGTCAAGATCAAGAAAACGGTAAAAGAAAATAAAAGAAAAAAAGAAGAGAAACAGAAACAGAAAACGAAAAGAGATTTAAAAGTTGCAAGACATGTGCATCATACATTTTATTTTATATCACTTACTGAGTATTAGGCTCATTAGTTAAGTCTTGCAATGTAGGTACACGCACAGGTGAACAGACTAAGAGGCAGTCGATGAAGGATTTGCACGAGTGGATCTTGTGGCTGGCTGGGCTAAAAAGTTAAATGAAAATTATTTGTAAAAGGGTTTGTAAATTATTTAATATTCTTTAATGTTTGTTTTAATTCCGCTGCATTTCAGAAAATGATTTTATCATTTTCGCCGCAATTGATAAATGTTTTAAGTAAATGTTTTAATGACCGGGTTTTATAAAAGATAAATACTCTGATGTTTTTATAAGAAGAAAAGTTTTAAATTTATACGATTTTTAAAGTAAATAAAAATCGGGTCGTTATAGTTTGATTGGCACCTGTGATACCAATCAATACTAACTAGGGAGGTTAGTGAGTAAAGGATCTCCAAGTTAGAAACTTGGAGCGCGGACATAGATGAGATTTGCCAAACCGCGTGAATAAATTAGTTTACGTATTCTCTTACCCTATCTCTTATTATTTGTGTTAAATTGTATGCTTTATTGTTGTTAAAACACTTAGGGTTAGAGAAATCTAATATCGCACGAAAAAAATTAGAACGCCTAAATTCACCCCCCCCCCCCTCTCTCTCTCTCTCTCTCTCTCTCTCTCTCTCTCTCTATAGGCGCATATCGATCATATAGACCACACAGTGCAGATTTACATATTTTCAAATCGTTTACACGTTGGTTGGGTTTTTAGTCTTGGTATAGGATCTTTCCACCTATCATTGTCACTTTTTGATAAAAATTCTTGTATTTTGACATGGTTTTGGGCTTGGTTTGGTTGATGGATTTCGAGTCAATCTCCAATAAAGTCATACTCGATTGACTTTAGTTGGTCTCCTTGACTATTGAATCTTGGATGGTTGCAGCTGATAGACTGTTGTGAGGTTTTGGTTGACCATCAACGTGTCTCGTTGACACTGAATTGTCCCAGTTGACCGTCTTTGAGTCTGATCGAAGCTATAAGGTCCTGGTTGACCATCATTTTACCTCGACGATTGATGAGTGGTCTCAGTTAACAACCATGAGGCCTTGTTGATCGTTGTTAGGTTTGAATGGCTCCAATTATGTCTTTTCGACTACTGAGTTATTTTGGTCGAGCGTGTCGTGTTTCGTCAACTGTCACTGTGTCTTGTTGAATGGTAGGTCTTCTTGATTGTCTGTTGAGGTGTTGAGTCGATTGTGGTTGTGTTTTGGTCAATCGCACTGTTCATTTCTTGAAGTTGGGTTTAGAAAACTCCATTCGGCGTCACTAGCCATACCTGAGTTTTGGTCTGGTTTCGTGTTTCGGTTTAGACGCTTCGGTATTTTTATATTTGATTTCTAGTTAGGGACTAGTGGTTGTCCCTAGAGACCATCTTGGATTCCTAGTATTGATTGAGACTTATATTTTATCTCTTGTGTGATTATTGAGATTTTGATATCAGTCTTGCTATAGGTTCTGAAGATGTCGCTAGTTTCGACCCTCACTTCCGATAGTTCATGGAGCTGGCTAGTCTGTAAGGTTGTCGTAGTCGTCTATGAGTTAGGGATCTTTATACTTTCTACATTGCATTGCATCATGTTTTCAAATTGATATTTGTGGGATACCACACTTGAAAACCCGACGGGGACTGTTGGACAACACGTCTTTTTTTATGTATACTTATGTTTTCTCACGTTTACTTTATTGTACATGGTTTTGTTGGTATCCTTTGCATCTGTATAATTATGTATATTGGGAGGATGAATCCTTTTGATATTTTAGGCAGTTTTGGCGCTAAAGCATCACGAGACTATCCCGTACAATCTTCTACTATAAGAAGATTGATTGTTTGTACGTGCGAAAGGGTGATAGGGTATTGGTGACATGTCCTCAGGTTTCTAGCCCTAGAAGTTGAAATGGAGATGAGAGGGTGATGATGCGTCCTTGGGTTTTGAGCCCTAGAACCTGGTCAGGGTTTTAGTCAACACGGATTGAAGGTTATTAGTTATTGAGTTTTGCTCGCTTCGTAACGATCCATTTGACAAGTAGCGTGACGATTCGTAGCTTCGCTCATTGGCAACCCTCGTTAACTTTGATCCTAGAGGGAGCTACTTGATGAGCAATCCGTTGCGAGCAACCTTATCTGTTATTACAAATATACGAGTCTTTTCAGAGTTGAGCTTTGGCTCATCGGCAACTCAGGTGACGTGATGGATCTCTGGATCACCTTTGTTTTGATCCTCTGTCTCATGAGATGTTGCTTTCAACATATGGCCACCTTTGTGTGGTCTGTGCTGGATGGGTCATTGTGTGACCATCTCTTTTCGCTGCTAATGTTTTCGCATGAAAAATGATGTTAGCATATTTTGTGATATAGTTGTCTATATATACAGTGGGTTTTGATGAGGCTGTATCGAGGGTCATGGGTCGATTTAATAAAATGATAAAGATATTTTAAATGATTTAAAATCTATGTATGGTAAATAAGAAGCATGACAATGGTTTTTAAAAGGATGAGAAAAACAGTTTTTTACATGCATTGCATTTACTATAAATTTTCCTACTTGGTTTGTCAATCACCCCTTAAACTATATTTTCCCCAAGTTGACGTGGGGCGTTGCTAGTGTCCCTTTGGTGGGTGTTTCGACCTTCCCTTGGATGGGTGGAGGTTCGTTGGTCCAAGTCCCTTCGTCTTTGGTACGTTTTGGATTTGTTGTGTTATTTGATTTAATTCTTGCATAGTACTTTCTTTTGTTTATTATTATACTACCCAAACTCTTGCTGATCACTCTGTGGATCCTAGCCATGTGATTTGGGTTTTGGGCTTTTGTTCTTGTTAAGACTTTCATTTTTCCTTAGCTTTGGGTTGGGCGATCGAGTTCTCTTCGAGGATCGAGTCGCCTGACCCGACGATTTTGTTAGGTCCGCCTCTGGTCGTGACACCCATCCTCCATCTTGGACATCCATCCACATTGAAAAATGTACATCCCTTCATTCAACGAGCAGAAACCTTCGTCCGCCAAAGACTTTGGAGAATGTCCATCCCCCATCCTAGCCTTTCATCCTCATTGAAGGACATTCATCCCTTCATCTAATGGGCACAAACCTTCAACCACTAGTTCCCCTCCTCCAATCCTGGATGTTCATCCTCATTGCTTGACGTCTATCTCTTCATCCACCAGCCACCCTAAACATTTCTCAGCCTTACAATGGCCCCAAGGTTGGTCATTGGATGCCCATTCTCATGGATCAGCCTTGGACGTCCCTTGTCATTGAAGGATATCCCTTGGATGTCCTTAGCGGTTTTTAAGTGGAAAACGTGACTGCAGCATTTGCCTAGGCCTTTTTTTTTTATGAAAAATGTAACTACAAAATTTTCCTTCTTCATTTCTCATAGTTCGAAGTTTTAGTTATTCGTAAAATTACTTTAAGGTTTGGCTTGTCTCTAGCTTTTGTTTTGTTAATTTTCCTTTTTTGAATAAGGAGCTGAATCGTTTAAATTATGTGTTAAATAAAATTTTGGACAAATTGCAATTTAGATCATACCATAGTTCGAGATTTTAGTTATTCACAAAATTACTTTAAGATTTGACTTGTAGCAGATCTAATAGTTCAGCATTTATTTTGTTAATTTCCCTTTTTGTATAAAGAGTTGAAATGTTTGAATTATGTTTTAAATAAAATTTTGGATAAACTGCAATTTAGTCCGTAATATTTACAGTAATTTATAAATTAGATCTTAAACTATTTAAATGACAAATCAAATCTTCATATTTTATTTATCAACAATTTGGATCTTATGATTAATTTATTCATTAAATTAAATACATGTATATCATATTTTTGTTTAATCAGGTGTTTTAACCTTATTTTTAAGCCTTTCGTCAAATTTTAACTCAATTTGAACTCTATCAATCTCTTAGGTTAGAAATTGAATTAGAAATCATCCAATGAAAAATCAAAATTTCACTAGAATCCAACGAAATTCATCTGGTATGACCCAACCAGACCGTTTCCAAAATTTCTCTTTGAGGGTTGCACGTAGAGGTGACAAACGAGCTGAGCAAGCCAAATTTGAAAAAGTTTGGCTCATCGAGCATAGTAAGTTAGACGAGCTAAGCCAATGAGTTCGCCCAAAAAAATTTTCAACCCGACCTATTTGGTGAGCCATGAGTTAAATGAGTCAACTAAACGAGTATAACGAGCCAAGCCTAACGAGCCGAGTATACATAAATGTTTCCAATTTATATCAACATAATGTATATTTTTAAAATTTTAATGATTCATATTATAATAATTATTTATTATTATTATTATATGAAAATATAATAGTTATTCATTTAATTAACAAAATTATTTTATTAATATATAAAATGATATGTATTTAGGAAAAAATTTTATTTGAGAAGATCAAATAAAAAAGTAAATCTCACGAATATCATTATAAATATTTATCATTGCATATTGTTGATGGAATGCTACGAGTTAAGAAGTAAGAGATTAAAAGATTGAAAGAATTTTTTATGAAAAAATGAAGGGAAAATGTGGTCTTTATAAAAGAAAGAAAGAGGAGGAAGGAAGAAGGGAGAGAGAAATACGGAGGAAAGAAATGGGTGAATAGGAGATGGAGCAATGCAACACTCATATAAACATATTTTTCTTATTAGTATTTTGGTTGCATGAATCTTATAACATTTCTTGGTTTTCCATCAAATACAGCACATTTAACAAATACACATTACATACTTATAATTAATATTTTTAACTATTCTCGAGAAATAGTATAAGCAAATAGATGGAGTGCAACTTTCAATGTTAATTTTGAGTTAATTAATTTAGTTCACAATAAAATTTAAGAAGATTAACACTGCAAATCTTATAGTACGCGATCAACGACAAGTCAAACTTTGGAGAATTTTTTTTAATAACTAAAATCCTAAACTATAAAAAAAAAAAATTTGCCGGCAACCTCGTAGTCACGATTCTCGTCCAGGACCGTCGAGTTTAACGCCTCGGTTTCGTCTCTGTCAAGTACCGTCCCTCCTAACAGTTTGAAGAAGAAGGACGATGGCGAGCGAGAGCGGACGATGGCGTCCCTCCTAGCAGTTTCGTCTCTGTCAAGCTCATTGGCCGTTGGATCGTGGACTGTACGGCCAAGATTGAATATGGCGTTTCCCTAAGGCGACGGATGGACTACAATCCCTGGTCATTGGATCGAGCGAGAGACATCCCTCATCTAGATTGACGCCCAAGATTGAATTTGGCATCTTCAAGAGGCGCAGATGGACGAACGACGATCCCTGGCCATTGGATCGAGCGACGGACGTCCCTCCTCTTGATCGACAGCTAGGATTGCATCTGGCGTCATCCAGAGGCGACGGACAGACAACGATCCCTGGCCGTTGGATCGAGCAAGGGACGTCCCTCCTCTGGATTGACGGCCAGGATTGCATCTGGCGTCTTCCAAAGGCGATGGCGGATGACGATCGCTGACCGTTGGATCGAGCGAGGGACGTCCCTCATCTAAATCGATGGCCAGGATTGACTTCAAATTAACTGGGTCACGTGCAAGGCACAAGCATTTTTAAAACGCGCGAATTCCCTCAATTAAGACGGATGTCCCTTGCCAAGCAACGAATATCCGTCGTCCAATACTACGTCATTCTGCCCTCAATGGACGCCTCTCGTCTTAAGACGGCATCGTTTAGGCCATGACGAACATCCGTCTTAATACAAGAGACGTCTGTTCCTCTCGGATTTCATTCTCTAGCCATCAATCTCTATGAGGAGACTCACCAAGTGGTGAAGCATCTGTTAGAACCAATCATTACGTCAGGAGACTTGCTCTCATAATTCAATGAATTATACGTGTAAGTCTTCTGAAGTAATGAATGACTCCAGCAGAGGCTACAACAATAAAACTTCACTGCCTTCAGTCGATCTCAGCAAACTCTTGTCATCTGTCATCGCCCCTGGAAGATGCTAGATTCAACACAAAAGACAAAGACAAATTAATGTGAATGCCGAGGCATGCCCGTGAATGATGAGGGGTCCTTTAGTACTAAAAGATGAATACTATGAGGCCCGCGAATGCTGAGGGAGAGTAAGAGTAGGTCTCCTCAACTATATAAGTGGTTAGAGTATGCCTTCTCAACACATAGAGTTTGCTGAGATTGGCTGAAGGCAGTGAGACTTTATTGTTGTAGCCTCTGCAAGAGCCATTCATTACTTCAGAAGACTTACACTTATAATTCATTGAATTATGATAGCAAGTCTCCTGGCGTAATGATTGGTTCTAACAGATGTTTCACCACTTGGTGAGTCTCCTCATAAAGATTGACGGCCATAAAATGAAATTTGAGAGGAACTGACATCCCTCATATTAAGACGGATGTCCGTCATGGCTTAAATAACGCCGTCTTAAGACGAGAGGCATCCATTGAGGGCAGAACGACGTAGTATTGGACGACGGATGTCCTTCTTAATTGAGGGAATTCGCACGTTTTAAAAACGCTTGTGCCTTGCACGTAACCGAGTTAATTTGGAGTCAATCCGGGGCATTGATCCAGATGAGGGACGTCCCTCGCTCGATCCAACGGCCAACTATCATCGTCTGCTATCGCCTTTGGAAGACGTAGATGCAATCCTGGCCGTCGATCCATGGGAGGGACCCCCCTCGCTCGATCCAACAGCAGGGATCGTCATCCGTCCGTTGCCTCTAGAAGACGCCAGATGTAATCTTGATCGTCGATCTAGAAGCGGGATGTCCGTCATTCGATTCAACGGCCAAAGATCGTCATCCATCTGGAAGATGCCAGATTCAATCTTGGCCGTCGTTCCAGATGAAGGACGTCACTCGCTCGATCCAACGGCTAAGGATTGTTGTCCGTCCGTCGCCTTAGGGAAACGCCAGATTCAATCCTGGCCATATGATCTAACAACCAATGAGCTTGACAGAGACGAAACCACCAGGAGGGACGCCATCGTCTGCCCTCTCCCGCCGTCGTCCTTCTTCTTCAAACTACCAGGAGGGACGGTACTTGATGTCCTTCGTCTCCGTTCGACGGTACTTGACAGAGACGAAACCGAGGCGTTAAACTCGATGGTCCTGGACAGGAATCGTGACTACGAGGTCGCCGACGAGAATTTTTTATAGTTCAAGGTTTTAGTTGTTAAAAAAATTCTCTAAAATTTGACTTATTATTGATAGCGAACTATGTTAATTTTTCTAAAAGTTATTTAAAATAATTATATAGAGAATAAAAAAAATCACTTAAAATTACATAGAGAATAAAAATAATTTTAACCTGAGCCCGTTAGTATTAAATTAGTTGAGTCAGCCTTAGCTCCTTCGGAAAACTGCTATATAATGACTCGTAATACATATAGATTCGTTCATCTTCTTTCTAGTGAGCTCTATTTCCGTACATTCTTTGGTGGGTTTCGTCTCTCAAATCTTTCTGTTCCTGCAATTTGGCTCGGCTTTTCTTGATTCGAACTTCTCTCTATCAGTTTGTATGGTTCTTTTTCTTTCTCCTTCAATGTTTCCTCTTTTCTTATTTTGTTTTGTTTTTGTAGTGTAGCCTTTGTTTCCTCGATTTTCTCTGGTTAGAAATACTCGCTATTGTTTGGCCGCCCACCTGTTTTTCTTTCAGCTCTTGTTGTTGGCGTTCGTTGATGATCGATCGTCTGAGCTTCTGGCTATAACAGTTTCTGATCTAGTGTTTCCCAAGTTTTTTTTGTCATCGGTGGTGCGGTTTCTACCCGTTGATTCTCTCCTAATTTGTTTTTTTCTTTTAATGATTTTGTGTTTGAATTTCGTACTCTGTTTGGGTGATGACCGTTGACGAGAGAAATGAGAGATTTGAGTTTGATTTATGATATTTTCTTCGATAAAATCAGGTTCCGAAATTGTTAGTCCTTTGAGATTTTGGCCATTGGGTATCTGACAATTGTGTTTTGTTTTCTTTTCCTCCTGAGTTTTCCTGGAAAACGAACAGAGTATGCTCAATATCACTAAACTACGATCCCATGGGTTCTGAATTTCAGCTGATTTTCTTGCATGTTGTTTGGATTACATTTCGCTTCGAAGAACTATTCATTTTTTTCTCCATCCCGTTGTGTTTATGGAATTCAGTGTCAAAATTTGCAATATTATAAGTATTTTTGTGGAATACGATCTACTCAATTCGAGTGTATATATTTTCTTTTTCGAACGCTAGAAGATGCTAGAGACTTCTACTTTGGCCTTCCCTATTACGTCAAATAGGGTGGTTTAAAGGATCTATTCTTTGGCTTAGTCATCTTACCTGCCCTATTAGTTTAGATTATACAAAGGCATCTTACGCATGGTACCCAAGTTTTATGCTGCCTGATTTTGCTGTCAGGAGATGACAAGTGGAACATCGATTGGTGGGCGAGGTTTTTTTAATACTAAAAAGAGTACTGATGATAAAGTAGCATTATCGACCCTTTTTGGTGTGGAAAGTGTTAATTTTCATGTCTCAGTCTCAATAACTCAACGCTGACCATTTGAGTCGACTGCACTTGAACTTGTATGGCAGAATGGAGTATTTCTATCTTTTAGAAAATACGAATCTATTTATTATTTAATCAGCTGGTTTGATATCTATTAGATATTTTTATAAGATTCATTCTCAGCTATGGAATTGTTAAAAAAGGTTGGTCGGTTTCCTACAATTTCTAAATGACACATCTCTTTTTTCAACAAATATTTGAATGTGGTAGTGTGAACTAAGAAAAAAATAGGTAACTATTTAAAGAATTTGTTGAATTACATTCCGTGGCGTGTCTGTTATCTTAATGAACAGTTGTAAATGTAGCAGTTCATTTGCTTTCTTGTTAATCTAGTTTCTGGGGTACTATAGACTTCAAAAAACATTGATTAATTTCTTTGGAGACAAAATCTAACTTCTGTTTGTATTTCTTCTGCAGTAAGAAATGGTTGCGTTTGGGAAAAAGTTGAAGGAAAGGCAAATTGATGAATGGAAAGGGTAAGTCTGTCATATTATAGTTCATTCTACTGGTTAGGCACTTCATTTGAATCTATAGTAATTGTCAAATTGAAAATTGTTACGATATTATTAGTTTTGGCAATCAATTATGTTAGTAACCATTTGTGTATTAGTGGCGACCTTTATTGAGAAGGGAAAAAAATGCAGTGTTAGTGAGATTTGAACATCTTTAGTTACGGTGATGGTTGGTATCGTGTACTTTCTTATCAATCATCTTATAAGCTGGTTGTTCTGGTCTAACACCTCATCTAGTTCAATTGAATATCAGTAGAATTTTTTGTCGAATATGGTTATGATAGTATTATTGAATTGAAGAATGTGAAGACTGCCATAAAAAGAGAACTGTGGTACAGTGAAGTACAATGTCAAATTCCCCAATGAAAGAAAATCTGTCACATAATGAAAACTAGTATTTCAATGCCCTTACATTGTAAGGGAATTATTGGGTGTCAGCATTCTGTTTATTTGCTCCAGTTAGGTTGATGATTTTGTTTGTTGCTTGTCATGGCTGTACCAGAGAAACACATTTCTTTGTTTTCTATTAAGGTGTATGATGTTGATGTGTGTTATTCTGTTTTTTTTTTTTTTTCCAGTTATTACATCAACTACAAATTAATGAAAAAGAAAGTGAAACAATATGCACGACAAATGGAAGTTGGCGAGCAAGATCGCCGACATGTTCTCAAGGATTTCTCAAGAATGCTAGATAACCAGGTGTGTGGATTATCCTAGAAATGCTTACATTTAATATTGTTCTCATCTATGTAAAAAAATCTGTTTTATTATTGTTATTTCTCTTTAGACCCACATATTATAGTCCAGAGAATGTCCAGATTCTTCTGTAAGTTATTATAGGTACCTTAACAACAACTTTATCGTATGTTGAATATCTCATTGTTGAGTAAACTGGTTATTATGTTTTTTCTGACTGCATTTTGTGCGCTGGTGTTAAATTATATATCTCCTCTGTAGGTGCTTGATGGTATTCTTTATTACTAAATTCGATTTTTTCAATGAGTTCTTTTTGAATTTTGTAATTAAGTTTATAATACTATTAAAGAAGCATGATGACCTTATTTGCATGCAGAAACCATCCAAGATGCAACATAGGTGCTCAAAAGTACACCATTACTAAGTACATTTTTTTTCAGATGAGGTCTTCAAAATTTGATAAATGGGTTTATAACACCATTTGAGAAGTGTGCCGATCAATAATTTACTTGATGAAAGGATTGAAGACGCAATTGGCATTCCATTTTTGAACTTACATAAAAGCTCGTACAGTTTAATTTGTCAATGTTAAGTGAAGAATTGTAGTTACTTCCTTGATTTATTTGAGATTGAATGATATGAATTTGCAATTTGCATTAACATTTTGCATTCCTGATCATTAATTCAGATTGAGAAGATTGTCTTATTTCTATTGGAACAACAAGGGACTCTTGCAAGTAAGATAGCAAAGCTTGATGAACAGAATGATGCTCTTCAGTTGCAGCCTGACATATCCCAAATATCTGAACTACGAGAAGATTACAGAGCTGTGGGAGAAGAACTGTTAAAACTTCTGTATTTTGTTGAGATAAATGCCATTGGTCTTCGTAAGATACTGAAGAAGTTTGATAAACGTTTTGGTGGCAGATTTACCAATTACTATGTCAAAACCCGTGCTAATCATCCTTACTCCCAGCTGCAACAAGTGTTTAAACATGTGGTATTGTTGCAAACTTAAGGTGCTTCAGTTTTATACTTTTCTAACAATGTTCTGCCTTTCAAAAATTGTAGGGCTTCTTTTTTTCACAACATTTCGTTTTCCTTGTGGTAGCAACTGGAATCTAATGGATAAAGCACTTATTTTCCTTGTCTCTATATAACTTCCAAAACATTTTTTTTACTTGACGAGAAATGGATCTTGCAGGGAATTGGCGCTGTAGTTGGAGCCATATCTCGCAACCTACATGAACTTCAAAACCGACAGGGGAGCTACTTATCAATATATGATGAAGCTGCTCAACCTCTCCAGGTTTGTTTACATTAGTTGCTGCACTGGTACAACTTGTTTTATTTGTATAAGTTTTTTGCAAGCTGTATGATGTACATATTTTGTGAGACACAAGTAAATAATAGGTCTCTTGCTATTTAATGGGCTTTTCTTTTGCAGGACCCTGTTATTGATTCAATTAAAGCGGCTGTAGACCGATTGACTCACTCAACAAACTTCCTCAACTTTTTGGCGCAACATGCTCTAATTTTGCAAGAAGAGTTGCCTGCTCCTGTTGCTGAACGTGTTGATGAAAAATACCATTTAATGTCACTTCTCTTGAACTTAGTAAACACATTTCTTTATATGGTCAACACATACATCATTGTTCCTACAGCAGACGACTACTCCCTGAGTCTTGGAGCTGCAGCAACAGTCTGTGGTGTTGTGATTGGAGCAATGGCAGTTGCACAAGTATTTTCATCAGTTTATTTTAGCGCCTGGTCAAATAAATCTTATTTCAGACCTCTTGTGTTTAGCAGTGTGGTTCTTTTTGCGGGAAACACTTTGTATGCACTAGCTTATGATTTCAGATCAATTTGGGTTCTTTTGATTGGCCGACTTTTCTGTGGGTAAGAATTCTTATCTCTCCTATTTCTAGGATGGTACACTAGACTCGCAATATGGTAGTCAAATAACAAGTAACCACGTCATGATTCCTTATCCTCTCTGATTCTATGGGATTATTGGATAATCATTTGAAGTAGAGTTTAAAACATATATTTATACTGCTTAGAAAATTTATTTGAACTTGGTTGAGTTCATATCCTGCAGGGCATTAAATAAGAAGTATTTGTATGATAAAAGTGTTTCTTTCTCGTGCATAGTTAGTGGTGGAAATGAAATAGCGTCAAATTTTATAACCTGTGTAAGACCACTGGAATTTTGGAATCTGTATCTAGGCATGTGATATATGGTCCGAATTAATATTCCAACTAGCAAAGTATATAAGCTGTATAAACTGGGGGCAAATAACAACTTTTTGGATGTAAGTAGTGCAGACAAAGTATGAGGAACGATTGCATGGTTGCTATTTTTATTGCTGTATTGTCTTCATTGTAGTGATGACTAATCTACAAAGATCAAACCACTCTTATACAAAGATTCACGAACTTGAACTTTTGAATGCAGACTGGGTTCTGCTAGAGCTGTCAACCGACGTTATATAACTGATTGTGTGCCACTGAAGTATCGAATGCAAGCATCAGCTGCTTTTGTTAGCGCAAGTGCTCTTGGAATGGCTTGTGGTCCTGCTCTAGCTGGATGCCTTCAAACTAATTTCATGATTTACAAGATCACTTTTAACGCAGAGACTATGCCGGGATGGGTAATGTCCGTGGCTTGGTTAGTTTATCTAATTTGGCTGTGGATCTCATTTAGGGAACCTTCACGTGATTATGAGGACGACCATGTACATCAAGAATCAACAAGTGGTAGGTTTTTGTCCTGTATCATTCTATTCCAAATCTGTATTAGCTTGAGCTTAATTATAAAATCTTGCTCATTTGGAAATGGCTTCTACATAAAGCGGCGGCAGAAAGTGATGCACTTGAGAAAGGACTTGAGCAACCGTTGCTTGTTGGTTCACAAGACAAGGCAGTGGAGGAAGATAGCGAGCAAGAATGTGATGACAGTGAAGAAGCTTTTGTCCTATCACGTCAACCAGCTACTTCAATGAGATCCGCATATAGATTACTTTCACCTTCTGTAAAGGTACCTGCTGAAGTCTAAAAATTGATGTGGAATTTCACTGTGTTGATGACATAATTCTGTTAATTAATGTATTTAAACCTTTTCTAATGCGAAATCCTGGCAACTGTAATGAATTGTGATCACTGTGTGATATAATCAGGTTCAATTGTGGATATATTTCATGCTGAAATATGTTATGGAGGTTTTACTGTCAGAATCCAGCGTCATTACAACATACTACTTTGGTTGGTCCACAAGTGCAGTGGCAATTTTTCTTGCTTGCATTGGCCTCACTGTTTTGCCAGTGAATATTGTTGTTGGGAGTTACATTAGCAACATGTTTGAAGACAGGTAAATCACTCAACATGTTTATAACAACTCCCACAAGTTTTTTTTATACCTGTTCTTGAACCATAACAATTCTGGACATTGTACATAAATCTGACTATGCTTGTGATCTTGTTCATCTCTTGCAGGCAAATATTGTTGGCATCTGAAATTATGGTTTTTCTCGGTATAATCTGTAGCTTCCATGCTTTTGTTAGATACACAGTACCTCAATATGTCATCTCAGGACTTCTTATGTTCGTTTCTGCTGAAGTTCTTGAAGGTAAGATACACCCTTGTTCTTATTACAATATGTCATTATACTGGAAGAAAACTAATGCAGCGACATGTAGAGGAGAAAAATGTAGTCTAATTAAGATCATTTTGTTTACAAAAGTTACAAGAGGGTGGCTAGGAAATGAAACTACTCATATCAGGTGCAAAGCAAGATAGATTATTTGGATCAATTATACAGATGTTTTATGCAGACATTCTGAACATTTAGTCCTTGCAAGACCTCATGTTTTATGAATTTCCTCGTCACTTGGGCATTTAGGAAGTAGACTTTTAGAGAATCTAAAGATATAATAAAATTTTATTATTTTATATTTTATTTTTATTTCTTGATATGACACTTGTTAGGCAATACAACTAGTATTTTATTTTAAGAATTTATAATTTATCTTAATTAGCATTTCAATAAATGAGTAATAAGTAGGGATAAAAATAGAAGGAAAAATTTAGGAGAAAACTTAGTATAATTCAAAATTTTATTAATAATACCATTTGTCCTTGGTTTATGATTGTAAGGTGTGAACTTGGCGCTTCTCTCGAGGGTAATGTCGTCGAGGCTTTCTCGAGGGACATACAATGGTGGGTTGCTTTCGACAGAAGCCGGAACAATTGCACGGGTGATAGCAGATGCGAGTATAACTCTGGCAGGATACTTGGGTGAGAGTAAGCTGTTGAACATCACTCTTATTCCTTCGCTTTTCATCTGCATATCCTCCATTGTTGCCACCTGCTTTACCTACAATTCTCTTTACTAAAACCCTCAATTCTATTTAATATTTCCAATTTTGTCAATTCTATTTATTGTGGGCCGGTACTCATGCTCCATCTTGTTAAATAATTACCTCAAATTTTCCCAATTGGATGTTATCAATATATTAGTCTTCATAATATTCTACTTTTGAACTCATGATTTTGTGGTTTGATGCTATGATAAATTTCAAACCATTTAAAAAGAATTGAATAATTTATGTAGTTCTTAACAACTTAACATTTACATTCAAATGTCGCATGTTCAGTAGTGCATTTGATCTATTAGTTCAATTGAACTATAATATATCATTTTAATCTTGTATTTTAATAATATAAAATCTGGGTCTCCAAGTTTGGAAATTTCTTCAAACATTGGCTAATTGGAAGCTATGTATTGTAAGACTTTGTTTAATGGTCTACAGATGGTTGTTTATAAATCTAACAAACAATTAGGTGGCATCAAGAACCAATTTGACATATCTCCAACCATGTGAAAACCGCTATGAATGGTCACCCACTTAAGTGATGAAGAAGCTGTCGTGCACGTCCTCAATGGACTAGAACAACAGGGGTTCAAACAACCAACTATCAATTGCAATCAGAGCCCGAGACACACCAATCCGTTTTGAAGAGAGGCATATGACAATTTCTCACTTCAACAAGAAAATCGCATCGGCAAAGTCAAAACCAGGGACGTGGATTCTCTTCTCTTCACCCCTCTCACAAAACAGTCGATCCAACAACCTTATATGTCAGTTTTGTGGCAAGCCTGGTCATGTAGCCAAAGTCTGCTGGTCTCGACCAAAGCCAACCAGTTTCCAACCCTACTCACCACGAGTTAATTTTGCCACATGAGACAATGCGTCCACCAACACTTGGCCCGTCGATTCTGATGTTACTCACCACATCACCGCTAATCTACAGAACCTATCCATGCATTTTGATTATAGTGGTAATGATGACATTATGGTCGACCATGGTGCTGGTATTCCAATTTCTCACATTGGTTCTACACAATTGAACTTGCTAAACAATTCATATACACTAGAAAAGTCTTGTGTGCCATGCTAGAAAAAAAATATATAATCTCTATGTTTCAGTTTTGCAAACAAAACAAAACTTCCATTGAATTTATATCGCTAGTGTTTTTGGAGGTGTCATTGGCTCTAGAACTTCTCTACTTTGCTCATTCTCATCAAAGAAAGGAAAGAATTCATTCTTCTCTTTGTCTCCGTCACTCCAATCTCATGAATCTTCTTAATTAAACTCTACGTTTTTGCTAATAATTCTCTTTCAAATACTTGGATCGTAGAGCTTGTAAACTTTAGAGCGTTGATTGTAACCAATAAAGATGTGATTCTTGCTTTTATCATCAAGCTTTGAACTATCTTGATCGGGAACACACACATAACTGATATTTTCAAAACTCTAAAATGGGAAGCACTTGGTTTTCTTCCACTCCATGCTTCTCAAGAAGTTTTGTCCTATGAGCTTCTTGTCAGACTTCTATTTTCTAGGTATACTACACAATTAACTGCTTCCACCCAAAACTCATTCACTATCTTCTTTGTTTTCAACATACTTCTCACCATATTAAGAATATTTTGATTCTTCCTTTCAACTATGTTGTTTTGTTGAGAAGATCTTGGAATTGTTAAGAATCACCGGATGCCATTTGTTTCAAATAACTTCTTAAACTCGTTAGATGTAAACTCGCCTCCTCTATTTGATCTTAGACTTTAATAGAATACCCGCTTTGTCTTTTTACATATACTTTAAATTTTTTATAAGTGCCAAAAATTTGAGATTTCTCCTTCAAAAAATAAACTCAAGTTTCTTGCTAAGTTCATCAATGAAAAGGAGAAAGTACCAGTTTTTATTGAATGAGAGAGGCATAATCGATATGCATACGTCAACATGAACAAGTTGAAGTGGTTTACTTGCTCTTGATGTCATTTCTTTCATAAAACTCTTTCAAAATTATTTGCCAACAAGACATCCTTTGCATAATTGGTCTAGTTGGTCTATGGACGACAAGTCCTTCAGCATTATGTTCTGGCCTTGTAACTTTAATTCACCAAAATTCAGATAGGCAAGTCTCAAGTACCATAACCATGAAATATCTTTCACACAAGCTTTCAGACATCTAGCAACGTCAGTTTGGATATGCATGATCACATTTCTTCTGACATCTTGAAGTAAGAGACTACAATCCTTCATGTGACCCATATAGTTTTTCTCCAAGAGTTATCCCAAATTCAAAATGTCACTCTTTGTACTCGTTACATAATAAACATTGCTAATAAGTTGATGATCGCCATTTTTCATACAAACTCAATTTGTACCTCTGGGCTAGTTTTGGATTTTTAGCCCAATTGTTTTTGGGTTGTTTAAATATACATTTTGGCACCTTTCTGGGCTTTAGACTCGATCGTTCTTGAGTCGTTTTCTTAAGCTTAAAGTTTGAAACTTGAAGTGGAATTTTTGGAAACTAATTTTCCTAGTTATATTATAATTATGTATCGAGAATTGCGTTTGGAACTCAACAACTAGTTGAACTTTGACGATTTTATTTGGGCTTGGATATTTGGTATGCTCGTTTCAGGTCAGACATTTTTTTTATGTCCAACATTGCATCATCATTTTTGTAAAATTTATTTTGAAACGTGTTCTCATATAAAATAACGTGTCTATTTTGATGGCTCATTGGTTTTTGTATTGTATACTATTTTCACTAGACATATTTACTTTCGAGCATCCATAACAATTATTTTATTAATCATCTTGATTGTGTGAACCAAATTTGATTGACTCATGTGAGGGTCATGTTTTTGTTACGCACATTCGACTATTGGAGGATGTTTTTGTTGTGTTGTTATTAAGTAGAGTAATGAAACAACTGAGTGTGTTGTGTCTCTAGGCGTAAAACCATAAACTTGATTAGGGTCATTGTGGCTATTGAGATAATTTGAGTATCGCCATTATTTATTTCTGTTATTGTTGATGGTATGATATATTCGGAGTTAGTGACTAACTCCATTTTTACTGAGATTTTATAATTAGACAATAGTGACTTATTTTACGAATGTATCACATTCTAGTGGAAGTTTTTTACCTTTGCCCTACTGACCGTTTTCTACGCAGTTTTATTTAAATGTTCTATCCATGACATGCTCATATACTTTTTTAAAACACTTAATCTGAATGTAAAACTTTTTTTCTATTGAGTTTAGTCGACTCACCTCAACAATATTTTATTTAGATTTTAGTTTAGAGGATTCCCAACAACTGACGTAGGAGTGAACTCAGAGAGATTTCTACTTTAATATTTATTTCCATGTAAGAATTTTATTTGAGATGTTAGAACTCAATTTAAACTTGTAATGGAATTTTTGTTATTTAATTTTATGACACATTTCTTGATGAAATTATATTACTACATTATCTGATATCACTATTGGACATATGTGTTAGCCCAATTTGGTTGTGCCCAGACAAATTTTATCATATGGGTCGGGCAACACTGTTTGTTTTTAGGTCAGGTTGTTTCTCGTTCTGTCTCAGGTCTCATTTGGAGCTTGTCAAATGTTTTTGATATTAGAGCAAGGTTAACGTCTTGAAAAGTGACATCAATAAAATAGAACAGTGAATAATTAGTGACGGATCCTCCAATGTCTCAGTTCAATGTATGAGTTGATATGCATATATGTAACCATGAGTGAAAAATAGTTCGAGCGGATCTCATTCTGACATAATGAGTTAGAGACATACATCACATTTGCATACATTAATAAGATAGAACAACGAATAATTAGTGAAATATTTCCCATTAAGAAAGACAGGCTCTCGCTTCCTGCCAAGGAGAGGGTATAATCTCGAGTCTATCTGGTTACGATCCGAACCACATTCACACCTCCAATTTCTCTTATATTTATTTTCTTTATCTTTTTCCTTACACAAATGAATACAAGCCTACGCGTGGTATTTTTTAATTGTTTCTATTATCATGATGCATGTCAATAAAATACTAGAATTACATCAATATTTAACTATTATGCAACAGAATACAACACGCCTCCAAGTAAAGTAGTCCAATCTGATTATCCAGATTTAACATAAAAATAACAGCGAATAATTAGTGAAATAAAATGTGCTATCATGCTTCAGGTTTAAGGGGGAAATAACAGCGAATAATTAGTGAAATAAAACGTGCTATCATGCTTCGGGTTTAACGGGAAAATAACAGCGAATAATTAGTGAAATATAACGTGCTATCATGCTTTGGGTTTAATGGGAAAATAACAGTGAATAATTAGTGAAATAAAATATGCTATCATGCTTCGATTTTAATAGGAAAATAACAGAGTTTGATATCCTAAACATGCTTGGTAAATCACAAGAAACAGCAGCATAGAAATTAGGAGTACGACAATGATGCGTGAGATACTAAGCATGTTTGACGGTGAATTAAAAGTGCGTAATGAACGGGAGCATAAGGACCATTAGCGACCTATTATCCAGCATTGCAACAGTAAAAACATAATATAATCGGGCACTATAATGGACAGCAGAAAATTAAATTGTGGAGCTGCCAATCAACTCGAAAACCAAGCTGAAATCAACCATGAATCTGCCATTTTTAGAGTAGCAAATAATCTGTTAATATATTTCCTTCCAGTGACCTATTATCCAGAACCAGCGGGCAATCCATTGTACAGTGTAAATGAGTGTACTTGTCAATTAAGTAAACAAGGTAATTATTGTTATTACAGAAAGAAAACAGAAATAAGGTGAGCAACTATCAAGACATTATGCAGCAACTATATTAAACCAAGATAGTAGTAGTCAACGGAGCACAACCAATTAAAGTTCATGAAGCAGTGCATTAAATCAGACAATGAAGTTGTCAATAACCCCAGAACCAAGCTGAAATCAACCATTGATTTATTATTTTTGGAGCAATAGAATAACCCCCAAGGAGAACCAACAAATGACTCTTATTGAGTGACTAAATGTGTTGGACAAATTAGAGGAAGAATGCTAATACAAAAAATTATTTCAGCACAATTCAGCAGGGAGTTAAATTAGCAGTGAGTAACTGATGCAAAAGAGTAGACAAAGTTCAAGTAGTCAATGTAATTCAGCAGAGAATACGGGTCCAGAAAACAGATTATTCAAACAACAACCCAAGGACACAATGCATCAATTAGAAGTCTATAGCAGAGCAATCCATCACCAATTACCATATTAAATTCAACGGAGGTCAATATGATCAATTCATAGCTATTTGCGTCAGTAAACCAATAGGGAATTCCAATAGAGATATTATCAAACAATCTAAGAAATCAACAAGAAAAAGACTCTACTTGTGATGTAGGGCCTCCACTGGTCAATGACTCAACTCAATTTCTTACCTCCAACAGAATGTCACTCCACCGTAGCTCAACCGTAGTAACAGTTGGTATTAGAGCATAACCGGGTCGAGCGCGATTCTGTAGATCACTGATAATCCAAGACTCATTAGGCAATACTTCTCTTGAGTGTAAGTTTACTTTTGTTCCTTGAACTATTTTCCTTAACTTATTATTCTATAATGTGAAAACGTATAGGATTATAAATGGCTAGACCAACGAAAGGAAATATCCCGGTTAACAAATAGAGGCACGAGGCACTCGACTAGTATGAGAATATTTATGGCCGTGGGGTGCTGGAGCTTATAATGGGAGGGACGATGCCCTCGAACATATCGCAGTGGTAATGGAGCGACAATCTCAAAATATGGAGTGATAGTTCCAATTTATAGAGCAACACTTTCAACATATGGAACGATTCATGGGCAGAGAGAATAAGAATGGAAATGGGGATCATCACGTAGTGGCAATTCCATAAGAGGCTAGCTGAGAGAAATTTCAGCGGCTTAAGCCACCTAGTTTCAATGGAAATATCTTTGATATTGCAGGAGCAGAGGAGTGGATCTACACCCTCGAGGATATGTTCCAATATGTTAGCATAAAGGAAGTAGAGAGGATAAAGTGTGTTGTCTACTTGCTGATCCAAGATGCACGCTTCTAGTGGGATTCAATTAAAGCCTCACGAGATGTTAGAGCCCTCACTTGGGACAATTTCAAAGAGTTGTTCAATGAGAAATACTTTAACCACACTATCCATACGCAGAAGTTAGTAAAATTTGTACACCTACGCCAGACATGAACAACATCAGAATATGCTCAAAAGCTTGAAGCGCTATCCCATTTTGCCTCTCATCTGGTGGCTACAGAGGAGCATAAAGTTCGCCATTTCACTCAGGGGGCTCAAGATTGAGATCCTGGAGGGGGTCATTGTGTTTGACACCGAAGGTATTCTCTATTTGAAAGTTGTGGCGAAGGCCTTGGCGTTGGAAAATATTAAGGCTATGGCGGCGAGGCAAAGGGAGGTGAATCAAAGATTATGGAAAAACAGCTCAAACCAGTATTCATGTGGTGGTCTGTTTTTGGGCCAGGGAAACTAGCGACTCTCAGATGGTGGGGTGTAACAAAGGCAAGATAAGCGACTCATGATAGAAGCATACAATGCACCTCAGGAAGGGAGGAAGTACCAGCCCAACGCATGTTCGAAGTGCAGGAAGGTTCATTGTGGTGCATGCATGGGGGGCTCTAGGTAGTGCTTCGTATGTGGGAGGCCTGACCATATTACTAAGCATTACATAGCCATACTTGGAGGACAAGGTGGTGTGACTCTATGGGTTTTCGCTATGTACGGGCATGATCAGGAAGATGAGGAGCCAGCAGTTGTAGCAGGTACACATAATTTTATGCGATGATTATATATGTGGTATTAACATGCTCCTTAGATGTATTAGGAGGTCTTACCTTAGGATAAATAAACTGCCTAATCCTGACAGATACGGTATACATTAATAATCGGACATTCTGTTGGAGGTAAGAAATTGAGTTGAGTTGTTGGCCAGTGGAGGCCATACACCACAAGTAGAGTCTTTTCTTATTGATTTCTTTGATTGTTTGATAATATCTCTATTGGAATTCCCAAATGGTTTAATGATGCAAATAGCTATGAATTGATCATATTGACCTCCGTTGAATTTAAGATGGTAATTGGTGATGGATTGCTCTGCTATAAACTTCTAATCGGTGCATTGTGTCCTTGGGTTGTTGCTTGAATAATTTGTTTTCTGGACTCTTATTCTCTGCCGAATTACATTGACTACTTGAACTTTTTCTACTCTTTTGCATTGGTCACTCACATCTAGTTTAACTCCTTGCTGAATTGTGCTGAAATAATTTTCTGTATTAGCATTGTTCCCTAATCTATCCAACACATTTAGTCACTCAATATGAGTTATTCTACTAGTCCAAAAATAATAAATCAATGGTTGATTTCAGCTTGGTTCTGGGGTTATTGACAGCTTCGTTGTCCGATTTTATGGACTGCTTCATGAACTTTAATTGGTTGTGCTCCATTGACTGCTATCTTGGTTTAATATAGTTGCTGCATAATGTCTTGATAGCTGCTCACCTTATTTCTGTTTTCTTTCTGTAATAACAATGATTACCTTATTTCCTTAATTTACAAGTACACTCATTTACACTGTACAATGGATTGCCTGCTAGTTCTGGATAATAGGTCACTAGAAGGAAATATATTCACAGATTATCTGCTGCTCTAAAAATGGCAGATTCATGGTTGATATTAACTTGGTTTTTGAGTTGATTGGTAGCTCCACTATTCGATTTTCTGCTGCCAATTATAATGCCCAATTATATTATGTTTTTATTGTTTCACTACTGGATAATAGGTCACTAATGGTCATTATGCTCCCGTTCATTACGAACTTTTAATTCACCATCAAACATGCTCAGTATCTCACGCATCATTGTCGTACTCCTAATTTATATGTTGTTGTTTCTTGTGATTTACCAAGCACGTTTAGGATATTAAACGCTATTTTTTTTCTATTAAAATTGAAGCATGATAGCATGTTTTATTTCACTAATTACTTACTGTTATTTTCTTGTTAAACTTGAAGCATGATAGCACATTTTATTTAACTAATTATTCGCTATTATTTTTCCGTAAAACCCGAAGCATGATAACACGTTTTATTTGACTAATTATTTGCTATTATTTTCCCGTTAAATCCAAAGCAAGATAGCATGTTTTATTTCACTAATTATTCGCTGCTATTTTTCTGTTAAATCTAGATAATCAGATTAGACTGCTTTACTTGGAGGCATGTTGTATTCTATTGCATAATAGTTAAATATTGTTGTAATTCCAGTATTTCATTGACATGCATCATGATAACAGAAACAATTAGAAAATACTAGACGTAGGTTGATTTTCATTTGTGTGAGAAAAAAGATAAATAAAATAAATATAAGGGGAATTGGAGGTGGGAAGATGGTTCGGATCGTAACCAGGTAGACTCGAGATTATACCCTTCCCTTGGCAGGATGCGAGAGCCTATTTGCCTTAACGCGAGACTCGAGATTATACCCTTCCTTTATCGAGGTGTGAGAACCTATCTACTAGAGGGTTAGATGCCGACTAGCAGCTACCCTCCCTGCAATGGATTCTCCAATGTCGTAGCTCAATGTATGAATTGATATGCATATATGTAACCGTGAGTAAAAAATAGTTTGGGCGGATCCCATTGTGATGTAATGAGTTAGGAGCATACATCACATTTGCATACCTCATTTCTTGTTTGGCTTTAAGCTCATAGTTTGCTTGTGGTGTAGGTTCTTGTTTGGATATGGTTATTCCCAGTGTGGACGAGGAGGCGTTACCAGTTGAGCGCTTGGATTACCCAGCTGAATCAACCAGATCAGGTTATGGCTCACATGAGGAGAAAACATTATTTTGAAATGGTTTGAGAACAGACAAATGTTTTGTAAAAATATGTATTTCTATTTTAAGATTCAAAATGTGTTCTGAATATAATTATGTTTCTGCTTTTACTCTGATTTAATCATGCACTTCAAATTGTTTCGCTAACTCTCTTGCATGCTTAAGTAAATAAAAATAAAAGGAAAAATTTTACATGGTTATTAAAAAGGAAAAAAATTTTACAATAAACTTGGGTCGCTACACGAAACTCGAGGATATGTCACCAATGCACCATTCCTATTTTCACTTCAGGAGTTTGAAACCCGAGTACATGTCATCAATGCCCCATCGCCATTTCGCATGCAAGCGACTAATCTTCTCACACCAAAAAATTGCATGGGCTAGCCTTCTGATGCTTTAGCGCCATAGTGCCTAAAACATTAAAAGGATTTATCTTTCCAGTGTATGTAACAAATGTCAAATCTTCTCGCAAGTAGAAGATTTCATGGAATATCCTTGTGATGCTTTAGCGCCAGAATGCCTAAAGCATTAAGATGATTCATCCTCGCAATGTACGTAACAAATATCAAATCTTCTCATAGTAAAAGATTTCACAAGATAGCCTCGTGATGCTTTAGCACCAAAGTGCCTAAAGCATCAAGAGGATTTATCTTCCTAACATATATGCACAACTACATAACTCAAACCATGTATAGAATATAAACGTGAAAAAATATATGTATACATAAAAACAGAAGTGCTGTCGAAACAACACGCTTACCGACAAACTAGCTCCACGTGTTGTCGTAAGCGAAAGTCAAACCACTAACATCTCTAGAACCTATAACAAGACCGATGTTACCATCACAACAAATATACAAGGGATAACAGATAAGTCTTAAACAAAACTAGAATCAAAGACGGTATTTAGGGACAATCACAAGTCCCAAACTGAAAACCAAATCTAGGAATACAACATATTTGTTGGATTAAACCCAAAGTCCATCTTCATACTTATCATTATAGAACAGATTTAACTAAGTCCTCCTACCAATGCAGAAGCTAGACAACAACAAATGACTAGTTCTTGGGTGTTTTTAACAAAGACAGCAACAACACAGAATCCACATCACTACCAAATCAACAATCAAATATCTCTCTCCTACTATTATACAACTTCAACTCAACATCATCAAATAGGAAACAACATATACCTTTCGGGTCTCAATCATTAGTCTGTGAGCATAGAATGAACACAATAAACCAAGCACAATCCTCAAATCTCAACAATTTACTTGGAGCTAAACCACCACTCAATAGTGCACAACTTTTTAGAACCCATTATCAAGGTGGAATCCAGCATTAAAATAGTCGTAACCAAACATTATCAAGACCGTAGCATAAACAATATAAACCAAACAAACAGAACATATTCAGCCCGATTTTCAGTGCATCAAAATAGTGACATAACCCAATTAAATACCACACTGTAAAATAGTAGCAAAATAGGGACAAATTACCAATAACAACTCCTCCTCAAGTTTTGCCTTCAACAATTAAACTCTTTAACACTTCATAGATTCATCACCCGAAATAGAGCAGAAACCCAAAACAAAACCAAGCAAAAATAAACAGGGACAAATTATCAATATGTCACCCAAAATAGAAACTAAATCAGAAATCAAAAATCAGGACATAACTCCTCGGGTCTTATTGTAAAAAACATAGCAAGAACGTGACATATTATTGGCATTTCCATAAAAAAGCAAAATAGGACATAACCAAAGACAGCAAAAAAATCAAAACAAACCTTGCTCACTCTACTCACCATAATTGGAGAAATGGAGGAATGCAGCTCGGCCGTTCCTCTTTGGAATGGTCCAGGACGAGCCTTCATCATCAATCGACAGCTGTGAGCTACTCACACCTTCCATCGGTCAAACGTACCACTCTCTCGCGCGATGTCCTCAGACGGACCGCACAATCGCTTTCAAATGGAGTTTGCCAGTCTCCATTACCGAATCACTCAGAATTCGTCTCCCTCACGAACCCCTTCTCAGCCTATGAGAAATGGGGAGAATAATGGTGTTTGTCCTTTTCTCCGATTTTTCCTCCACTGCTTCTCTTTCTTTTCATTTTAATCCTTCTTTTTCCTTTTATTTTCTTATTTTGTTTTAAACTTATTTCATTAAATTAATACATAAACACATATATATCAAATAAGCATATCAAATATTAATTAACTCATTTCCCACTTCTGACTTAAAATCTGACTCGTACCAAACACTACCCAAAATTATTTCTTAAGTCAAAATAATTTATCAAAAAAAATTTTGAAAATAAATTTCTGTTAAAAAAACCTAATTTGATCGTTTGACGGAAATACGCAAACATTGCCTCAGCTTTGATTCTGTATGTTGGTTTGACCCTATGCGGTTATTGAATTCAGGTTCTCTGTTTATGAATTTTCACTAGGATAATTGTAAAGGATAAAGAGTAATGAATTATCAGATATACAATCTGTATGGATTAGATATACTCTCTGTTGTTGGATTTGGTTGAAGAATATTTTGGAATGAATGCTCTTTGTGATTTATTGTTAGTAGTGAAGCTGTGACCTCTGTTAAATCATGTACTCTACTTTTGTTTGGATTAATGTTTTGGGTTATGGATAATGCTCTGGATGGTTTGGATAATGTCTTATTAATTAAATATAATGAATATTAATGGATTTGAATTGAGAAATGCTACAAATGGAAAGATATCCTCATGGAGGGTTCGTTGTTAAGGATAGTTAGCTGTTGACGGAAGTTTTGTTATTTGTATTAGCTAAGGCTACGCTTAATTGTGTTAGGAAATATTGTTGTTGTTTGTGGAATTCTTAAATGGTTGTTGGAAGGAATGTTAACAATAAGTGTAAATGTTTTTAATTATGAAGGTATTGAAAAAGAAAGGAATGATAAAGATTAAGTACGAATACGCGTTAAAGCTTCAAGGTAAGAAATTGAGTAGAGTCGTTGCCCAATGGATGCCCTACACCATCAACAGTGTTTTTCCTTTAATTGTCATTTACATTTCTACTATGGCGCTTTATCTATCATGTCTATGCAAATCGCACGTTATTAGTTTAATTTCTGAGCATGTTTAGGATGTTAACATATTGTTATTGTTTCTCTTAAATTGTCAAGCATGTCTACATTGTTATTTTCGTTAAACTGCCAAGCCTGTATCTATATTATTATTGCTTTCTTTAATTTACCAAGCATGCCTATATAGTAGTTATTCTTTTAAATTACCAAGTATGTTTTAGAGTATATCGCCATGCATAGTATGTTAGTAGTTTTTTCTTATGTCTCATACTTTTCTATATTCTTGTAATTACAGTTTTATGTCTCATACTTTTATATTGTTACGATAATGTTTCTCATTGACAAGCATTATGATAATAGAAAAAAGCAGGAAGTGCCACCTTTGGTGTGGTACTCATATGCATTACGTGAGGAAAATGAATGAATGAAATGAAATGAATGAAAGGAAAAGAAAATGGTGAGTTGGTGGACGGACGAGTAGTTTGGATCTAATCTGGTAGCTAGACTTACGCCCCTCCCTTGTCGGGAACGAGACTAGCTACACACAGGAGGTTAGAAGCCGAGCAAGACTATTCCCTCACACATGGGTTCCTCTAATCTCCCGCTCGACGTACGAGTCATGAATTAAAGAACAAAAGAATGAAATGTAAAGAAAAGATTGGTTTGGGGTAGAATCCATTTCAAAAGAATTAAAGAGAGGCATGATCATACTACATATCTCATTTCTTACTGGGTCTCGGGCTTATAGTTTGCTAATGTTGTAGGTACACGCACGAGAAAATGATGAACAGATCAAGGAGCAGTTGATGAAGGATTTGCACAAATGGGACTTGTGGCTGGCTAGGCTAAGGAAAGTAAAAGAGATAAGAGTTTTGTAAATATAAAATACTAGTTCATTTATTGTCTTTTAAAAGAGAACGATTTATGCTTTCGCTATAAAATATTTTATGCTTCCGCTATAAAATGAGAAAAATGGATTTCATAAATAAAATCTTCTACTGATAATAAAAATTTAAATAACGAGTTTTAAGTACGATGTTTTATCGATCGGGTTTAAAAAAAAAGAACTTTGATTTCAATTGATGGGTTTTAATAAAGATTTAGTTTTTTTATAAAAGTTTTAAATTTAACGTATTTTTCAAAGTAAATAAAGAAAAATCGGGTTGTCATAACCTAGTTTGGTTGGCCCATGCAAATTTGATTATCTTTGAATTCTTTAACTGTTTATTAATTAATTAATTTTAAAGGGTTAGATGACTTTGTTCGTTTTCAGGTTGAGTCATTCTTCATTCTGTCTCAAGTTCTTTTTGGGTGTGGCAGCTTTAAGAACGAATTCAAAATCAAATTTGAATTATCTGGCATTTTTGTTTAAGGGAAAGGTTTTTTTTTTTTTGAAAGAATTTCCTCACCTAATTAGTGGGAGAGTTTTAGACAAAGATAAGGAAATTTCTTGCCTATTCTTCTCCTACCCTATTAAAGCAGAGGCTCCAGCTTCCCTCAGTCTCTACTTCTCTATCTCCCGCCTCCCATCTTTCTCTCATTCTCTGCAAAAAATCTTTCGTGTAAATAGAACAATTTTTCAAAAATTTGGAAGAAAGTTTTGGTTGATCAATTCATCCTTGGTAAGTTGATTTTCCCATTTGCAATTTTGATTTTTGGGCGAAATTCTTGGATTTTTATGCAAACTTTCTTCTTAGTGTTTGAAGTGGAAAATTTCACATGATTTCGCAAGCACCCTTTTGTGTAGTTTTAAAAGAGGAGATGCCGAGCTTGACTGCGTGAATATGAAATCCCAAAACTCAAAAATCGGTGGGAGAGGTAGATAAAAAAAACTTGATTTTAGCTTTTCTTTTGTTCTTTGTAAATGGTAGTTTGAATGAATGAATTTTATTGTTAAGAATTGGTTTTAATGGTCAGAAGATTGGACATAATCCAGGGACGAAAACAAGCAGATAATGTCAGCGGAAGGAACACCAAACCTTGACTCAGAGAACGTTGAGTTTGGACTTAAGTGGCTTCAACCTCATACGGTATGGCAAATGTCCGAGATAATGAGTCTTGCCTTCATCGATGAAGAAGAAGACGGACCGCTACTTAGGAAGTACTAAGTTGTGACTCAATTTCACTCGGGTCACAGATCTCGCTACTGCGTTGCGGCCTATAGCCTATTTTGGGCTAGAAATTTTAATATATCAAATTTTAATCCAAAATTTACCAATTTCATTTTTGAATAGGTAGTAAAATTATAATTTAAAAATTGTGGACTCTTAGATTTGAGTTTTTTGATAATTAGACTTTTATCGGTGGTAGCTTCATTTTAAGGTAAGGATTTAATTTTATATACAACATTGCACAATATTTAAAATAAATAATATTTTGAGATATGCATCGTTTAAAATGATGTGTCCATTATATAACTAGTTAGATTTTTCTATTACATGTAGTTTTCACGGTGTATATTTTATTAGCATGCACATAAAATTTAATGGATCAACTTGGTTGTGTGAACCAAGTTCGACTGACCCAATTTGTCTTCTTTTTATTTTATGCACATTCGACTGTAGTAAGATGTGTTTCTTTACTGTTAGTTAGAATAACAAGACAGTTGTATGTATTGTCTCTGAGCGCAAAACTCTAAATCTGATCAGGGTCTTTCTGTGGCTTTAGCGATCCTCGAATATCGTTGTTGTTATGATTTACCTGTGACATGCTCTATCTAGAGTCTAAATGATTCAATTTTCATTGGAATTTTTAAACAGTACAACAAAGGTATATTTTTAATTACGTACCACATTATAGTTGATTGTTTAAATACGTGCCTCTTTTGTACAATTTACTAAAATGAATTTATGAAATATTAGTTTTATGACAAGTATGTTTAATCATTATTTTAATTTAACTATTGAATATAAAAATTTATTTTTATTGAGTTTAGTCAACTCACACAAAAAAAACTCCCCATTTCAAGATTTGATCAAGAAGACTTTCAATTGCTGAGTTAAGAGTAATTTTATTGTGCATCATTTTTAAATTTTTATTAAATTATTTTAAGAATTTATTTTGTGAGCTTAGATTTTGTAAGAATATGTAAACCCTTACCTTTTTTAACACAATTAATTTTGAATTTATATACTATATTATTTTAATATCACTTATTAAATTTGTTTGGGTTATTTGTTATCGGCGCTTCAAATAAAATTTTAAGAATTTCGTTGTTAATTAAAATTATTAAAATAAAAGAATTGGACGAAGCAATTTTTTTTGGACTAAATCGATTTTTGTTGTCTTCGATTTTTTGCGTGTCAGGATAGTGCTTGAATTGAAACAGCATATTAATTGCTACGTTCACCAACTCCCAGTAACCATAAAATTTAATGCCTCCTTCCAGATAGTAGTTGTCATATTAACAAAACTCTTACTCTCACTCTAGAATTTGGAAAAGCTACTGTCACAATCCATCGAGTGTATAACCATTCCACGCAAAGCTGAAACGCTGGAAAGCATCACACTTTCTTCATTTTCTTGAAACTTTTGAGTTTTCCTTGCCTGAAAATCATCGGAGCTTTCACCGAAAAAGTTGAGCAAGAAATCTTTGCACTGTTTCCAAGTTTTCTCCGGCGAAATTGTGGGTCTGGAAAAGTAGCTTCTAAAAGGCGGACAGTTCTGGTTATATTTAGCAGAGCGAACTTCATCTTTTCTGCAGAGTTTTCTTCAAGGGTTTTTCATTTTTGAGATCTATAAGATAATGGGTTTTGGGTTATGGAGATTTCTAGCAGCTGTCTTTGTTGAATTTCTCTTCTTTCATGGCTTCTGCTCGTCTGAGAAAGGTATTCATTTTCCTCTATTTTCACCACTTTTGTTTTTCCATTTTCAATTCTCTGAATATATCTTCATATTTTCTCAACATGGATTTGAAGAACATGTTCTCAGGGTTTTTTTTTTTTTTTTCTGTAAAAGAATGGTTTCATTACTTTTAACGTGTTGAATGTAAAAAATAGTACATGAAAACTCTTTTTTTTTTTGCTGTTTTAATTAGTTTTCAAAAAAATATAAATGGGCATGTTGTAAAAAAGAGAAACCTTAATTTTTTAATAATATTTAATTAGTAATCGCGCACGGGAAACGAGCATTAGGTCAGCCAGACACCTTTTCCATTCTCTGTGAACATAAATGCAATTCAATAAATACCTGCATTGAATGCTAATTTTCAAGTTTTTTATCACCATTTTAAATGATCAAATTATTTTCTTTTTGTTTCCAACACTGTCTGTCTCTCTCTCTCTCTCTCCACTTTGACATCTAAGCATTGATTGCGGGGAACTAATCACTAAGAACATCTTTAAACTTTATTCAGGATGTACCCTAAAAGCTCTCTCTCTCTCTCTTACTCCATTGACTGATGTTACAGCTCCAAACTTCAGCTTCTTGTACAATGCAACCTCAGCTCAGACCACCTCTTACCATGACTACATTATTGTGGGCGGCGGCACAGCCGGCTGCCCTTTGGCCGCGACACTTTCTCAGAATTACTCGGTTTTACTCCTGGAAAGAGGCGGTTCCCCTTATGGAAACCCTAATATCATGAATCTATCGGCTTTTGGTGCTGCCCTCGCTGACCTTACTCCCACCTCCCCTTCTCAACGCTTCATTTCGGAGGATGGTGTCATCAATGCTCGGGCTAGGGTTTTGGGAGGCGGCAGCTGCCTTAACGCCGGATTTTACACTCGCGCCTCTCCAAATTATGTTAGGTATGTATTAAGGTTGTGCTAGACGAACGAATTGAGCATAGCTTAACCTAAAAAAAAAAACTCAGTTCCCTCCAAACAATCCCAGTTATAAATACCATAAAAAAATTTAATGAGTAAAAACCCTAAAAGATATTCAATATTTCGAAATCAAAGTTTAGAATAAATGTTAGAAATCGAACCATAACTATAAAAAAAATGACGTTGGACGCTAGAATTTACGTAAAAAAAATTAAAAAAAAAAAATCACTAGTAGATGATAATATTAGTATGACCATCAAAATACAACTGTGAGTTTTGCTACTTTAGTTTACATGAATTTATAGAAAAACAAAACTCTAATTGAGATTTACAATATAAGCCCATTGGTCTATCTCGATAGAATTTGAGTTATATCAAATTCTAAAAAATTATACATTGATATGAATTCTATGAATGAAGAGCTATAGAGTGTGCTCGTTAACCCGGCAAAAAAAAATGAATTCCACCTCGAAATGAAATCTATTAAAAGGAGTCAATTTTTAAATTTTCCTCTTTGACACTCTTAAAAGAAGATACACAACGAAGACACACATGTCCATCCCAAACAAATATACAGATCACTAAATTTATGGATATCAAATACGTTCCTTGATTTCTGAACAGTTAATTGAATTGAGTGGAGTTGACCAAGGTTTAAGAAAATCTAACTTTGGTCAACTTGCTTGCCCCGCTCATGATGAGTCAATCTGAGTTATCAAGAACCTAATGAGTAGAGAGTATACTATAAATGTTACACATGTCGTAACTTTTATTACTTTATTTATGTATTAACATTTCTACAAATAAATCAATTTATGAAATATATTTTATTAAAACCTAACCATTCCAACAGCCCCGACATCCCCTTCCCCGTCTCTCTCCTGCCATCTCTCTCTACCCAAACTTTTTCTTGGTTCTTAAAATGAACCTGAGGCACTGACTACTGAACTTGCTAGGCTCAGCTTAATCTGATCTGTCCAGCCAGCATCCTGGGCTCGGCGTGGAGAGAAGAAGCCCCACTCGGCCCAATTGCTAGGATCGAGTTAGCTCGTCTTGCTCCATTTTAAACAGGCCGAGACCCATTCCAAGAATGAAAATAGCAATAATAATTAATTATTAGATGATGAGAAAAGGGTAGAATCTGTATGAGAATATATGTACTGCTATGAAAGTGCCATTAATTTATTTAGTTATATTAGAAAATAATGTGCTGCCAAACATTAAGATTAGCCATATCATAGTGACATACTAAATTTCTGAACGTGAAATGCTTGAATTATCAGGAAAGCGGGTTGGGATGGAAGGATGGTAAATGAGTCGTACGAGTGGGTGGAGAGGGTGGTGGCGTTTAGGCCTTCGATGGGAGTATGGCAGTCGGCAGTTCGAGACGGGCTCATAGAAGTAGGAGTGGTTCCCAACAATGGCTTCACCTTCGATCACATAGCCGGCACTAAGATAGGAGGAACCATATTCGACCCACAAGGACAAAGACATACAGCTGCTGATTTATTGGAATATGCCAACCCGTCTTCTCTGACTGTCCTTTTACATGCAACTGTCCACAAAATTCTCTTTAGAACCAAAGGTAATCTCACTTACGTTTTCCTAAATTTATTTGATAATATGTCTTTCTTGCATTGTTATTTAACATGCTAATATCGTCGTATCAATGTGTTTAGCTTAAATTTGTCGTGATTATGATGCAATAGGAACTCCATGTGAGACAATATGCTCATATTTTGTACACCATGGTTACATTTGGATCATCTTATGTCCAAAAAATGAAATTTCATACTTGATTTGAGAGTGGGAACAGGAAAAGGGAGGCAATTGGCTTATGGAGTGATTTTCAGAGATGAAAATGGAGTGAAGCACAAAGCATATCTGAATGGAAGGGAGAAGGGGGAGATCATAGTGTCAGCAGGAGCTTTGGGAAGTCCTCAGCTTTTGATGCTGAGTGGGGTGGGTCCAGTGGACCATCTAAATGCCCGTAATGTAAGTGTTGTACTGGACCAGCCTCTGGTGGGCCAGGCCATGTCGGACAACCCAATGAACGCAGTTTTCATACCCACGCCGGTTCCCGTAGAGGTTTCGCTTATTCAGGTTGTCGGAATCACACGATTTGGAAGCTACATCGAGGCTGCGAGTGGCGAGAACTTTGCATCTGGTTCTTCTGCAACAGACTACGGAATGTTCTCTCCGAAGGTAATATCAAACCAATCAAAAAATGACACGGAATTGCGTCATTTATGTCATGTTGTATCCATGATTGAGAAAACTAACTTTCAGTGGAAATATTTGCAGATTGGACAGCTTTCTACACTTCCACCAAAGGAGAGGACCCAAGAAGCTCTAGCAAATGCAATACAAGTCATGCAAAATGTAGACCAAAGAGCATTTAGAGGAGGCTTCATCCTCGAAAAAATCATGGGCCCACTCTCCACTGGCAATTTGGAGCTCCGAACCCGAAACCCGCACGACAACCCATCTGTAACCTTCAACTACTTCAAAGAGCCGTTGGATTTAGATCGATGTGTACAAGGTTTTCACATCATCGAGAGAGTGTTCGAATCGAACTCCTTCGCCAAGTTCAGATACGACAACGTTTCGTTCGCGACCATTCTGAATATGACGGCTTCGTCCCCGATCAACCTGTTGCCGAAACACTCCAATTCTTCGAGGTCATTAGAACAATTTTGTAGGGACACTGTGATGACGATTTGGCATTATCATGGAGGTTGCCAAGTTGGGAGTGTCGTTGATTCTGATTATAAGGTCATTGGAGTTGATGGGCTTAGAGTTATTGATGGTTCTACTTTTAATCACTCTCCTGGAACTAATCCTCAAGCCACTGTCATGATGCTTGGCAGGTGATTTTCTTTCACAAATTCTCCATCAAACCCTAATTTGTTCTTCACAAACAAAATATTTTGCAAAGAATAAAAAAGAAAAGATTTTGAAAACACTTACTAGTTGTTTTATCAAAATATATTGGCTTTCGGAGCTGCTTATGAAAACAGTTTTTGAAAACACAATGTTGGAAGTATGCACGTTGTAATGCTTTGATGTTTCTGATGGTGCAGGTACATGGGAGTTAAGATATTGAGGGAGAGACTTGGTGAAGTTGAATCAGAGTAAACTCGTCTGTTCTATGATTTGACGATGACCATTTTGAAAACTAAAACTCATAATTAGTATTATTTTCAGTTAATTTCTTAAGAAATATATTTTATAGTGATTACTGTATCGATGACATCCGTTTTCCGCCGATGGACATCCGTATTACTTTGAGGGTAGGGACATCCGTTTTACATAGAGGGACGTCCGTCATGTGCATCGAGACGTCCATTTTTTGCATCGATACGTCCGTCACACCTCACACGTAATTCACAACTCATGCCTTACAGATTCAATTCACAACTCAAATGACTAATGACTTACATGTTATATCCATTATTCCATCCAAATATTCAATGCATTACCAATACAACACATACATTCATCCAATGCATTACCAAAACAATACATCGATATAGAATTATCCAAAATTTTATTCCCCATTAATTTACAACCGTAATTTACAAATACATATAAATTGGAAGGATAATTACATCAAGTTGATCAAAGAAGTGGCAAAAGAATCTCATCAACTCATGTAGAGACGGGGAAACAAAAAAGTTGACTGAAACAAAGCCAAACAAGCTGCAGACAATACAAAGGGAACACAAGGGACAAACCAAGTTCAATGAATTATGGCTGTAATGTGGTAAAAACAGCTGTCTTTCGATGATAGTAGCCGCGCCATGGATTATGATAATGATATCAATTTTCTCTCTCTTAGTCAGATACTTTCAAGACAACAAATAGGAAGAACAACCATTCGAAAGTTGAAACAGACATTTGTTATGCTTTCGAGAAAATATGGATGGATCACAACCTTGGATCCATCTCTAGGCATCTCAAGCTTTGTCAAAAACATGGATAATCCGTTGATGCATGGGAATGGGTGGGGTTGCCTCAAGTCTTTAGGGGTGATTATAGGCTCCAATAGATCCTTCAACAATAAAGTCTTACTTCCGTAGTTTCGTGATCCACTCTCACAGACTCACATAATTCTCCTTTGATGTAATAAATAACGTGCTCTAAAAGTATATTCCAGTTGAGGAGGCCACTTCCGGTTCTGCTTATATAGTTGAGGAGGCCTACTCGTACCGTCCCTCAGCATTCACAAACATCCCTCTGCATCCACGGACATTCGTATTTTAGTATACATCTTTTTTGTCGAGGTACATCCCTCAACATTCATTACGGACATCCCTCAACAGTCAACATTCACGAATATTTGTCTTCTAGTATTGAGGGACGTCCCTCAGCCTTCATGGACATCCCTCGACATTCATGGATATTCGTCTTCTAGATTCCTACTACAGAGGGAATTAGGGACATCCCTCATCCTTCGGCATTCATGGACATTGTCTTCTAGTATTTGTCTTTTGTGACGAAGGACGTCTGTTTTGAGCCGAGGGATGTCTGATGTTGGTTGTTGTTTGTATTCTATTCTCTAAAGCCTAATCTCTATATTGATGTGGCAAGGGTCAACTCACGATTGTCGAGGGATGTCCGTGAGATCATGACGGAATAGTGAATGCTGAAGGAGTACTAAGGACTAGCTAACTAGGGACTAAGGACTAGACTAAAAGATGAAGTTTGTGAAGGCGTGAACCTGACCATGATTTTGTGATTGTGAATGTCGATTTTCGAGGAATGCCCATGAATGCTAAGGGAGAGTGAGTAAGACTGTAAGACGTTGCTATAGTGTTTATAAGTTTCAAGAGTAATGTTTACTATTAACTTTCAGAGTGTTGTTTTTGTGTAGCGGAATTGAATTGGATTACAAGTGTTGGTGGTGTTTTGTCCCATCTTCCACCCTTGAAAAGAACCAAGTTATGATACCAAATTTTCTATAGGGAATAGTCTTGGTTGTTTAGCGGATTATTTAGTGGATCATTTAATTTTTCCATAATACTATCGCATATACTTTGCGACATTCTTATTGCATTAAATATTCGTTGTTGATAATTTTAGTATTTCTTAAAGGAATGATTTTTAATTTTCATGAAGTTATGGCTTTTTAATTCATATCGTACAATTATTGATCTACTTAAGTCTTAAACTTTTAAACTTGTAAAACCCTTGAAATTTTAAATAACAAATTGCACATGTTAATTTTTCGCGTTATAATCGGTTATAACGTTTGAAACTTGACCCGATTTGTCGTATAGCAGCCACGTAAGAATTTTTAATCAATTAGTCAAATTCGTGGAAATAGAAAATTTTCAAACAGAAAATTCATTAAAGAAATAGCATTGGAGAATTAAGTAGGACTAATAATCGTTGTTTGGTGACGTTCATCATAAGTCGGAAGTGACTAAGTGAAACAAATAAAAATGTGATATTCATATTTGATATATATGTTGTATTAAATAAATAAGTGGGATTTAAATTAAATAAAGTGAATTTAACGAAAGAATAAAGATAGTGGAGAAAGGAAATTAAAAAGGATTGAGAAGAGGGGGATAAATCCCGTCAAAACATTAAGTTGAAAAGTATAGGGGGAGAATTAAAATATAAAATACAAAAAAAGAGAAAAAAATTGGGAGAAGAGGAATAAGGTTTCCTCTTCCCCCGATTTCCCTATTCTGCCGAGAGGAGCTTCGAAAGAGAGGGAGAGGGGATGCCGGCTGAACGATTCCGGCAACAGGAGCAGAGACCGGCGACTGGACAACGACCATTGATGTCGTCTGAGACGTTCGAGCTGCGACCGAGACGTCGTAGGGAGGGAGGCCGAGATAGGGGACTCGAGCTTCCGAGCGATCTCTCTAGCTGCGAATGAACGACGTCGGCCGAGGCAAGGGCAAACGGTGGTGTTCGTGCGCTCCGTCCAGCGGTGAGTATTCCGACCACCATCGACAGCAGCTCCAAAAACTGCCTCTGCCATCCTTCCGATTCGGATGAGTAAACAGAACACGGTTCTGTTCTGTTTTGTTGGGTGAGCGATTTTTATTAAGCTTTTGATTCAATAATGGATTTCAGAATTTGATTCTGTTTTGGTTGTTAGAAATTTTGGTGAAGACCCGTGGATGTATGGATTGCAGCTGTCTGATTTCTGTTTTTGGATAAGTAGTACAACGTGATTTTGGTCTGTTGAGTGTGAAATGTTTAGTTGATTTCTTGCTTCGGTAATGGATGTGAATTCTGTTATGTTCTGTTGATTGGGCTGAACGACTTCTACATTTTACTGCTCTTAAGATGAATGTGCCAATAGGATGCCTTTGTATAGATTCAATTGTGTTGAAGTTTCCTATATTGGGTTCTGCATTGGGTTTCTGATTTGGCTGATAACTCTTTGAACATTTCTATCGATTACAGTGTGCACGTTGGATTTAGATCATGTTTGATTGGTTCTAATTTTGTTGTTGGATGGAATAAATTCTGCATTTCCACTGTTCTGGTAGGCTTCTGTCTTGAGTGCTAAATTTCTGAATGGTAGCATTGGGCTTATAATGATATGTTGGATGAACATTAGTGAGGAAACTTATGTCTTATTGGATTTGTCTGCATAATGGTGAACTCTAGCTTATAATAACATTGAAGTTGAGTATTTTAGTTGGTTATGAGTCTGTTTGGATATCAGCTTTGAGTGAGGGATTTATGTTTGGTTGTTTCTATTGTTGGATTTATTATCAATCATTGGAAATGATTTTTTGACCTTGTTTGCTACTGCTCTTCTTTTTATAAAATGGTGGTTGGGGATTAATGACCAAAGATGGTTTAATTATTTTGCTGAGATTAATTGAAGCTACAATTTTGTTATGGAACTTGAAAATTTTAGTCTCAAGTTGTGTTGGTTGAAGTGGGATCTATCAATGTTAAGTAAATAGGATTTTGAATTTTAGAAACTGTTGGGGTGTTTTAAAGTTGGATTTTGAGTTTAAAGAATGTTGTTAGATAAAGTTTGAAGGATTTTATTGGGATTCTTAGACAGGTCACTTACATGTTGGTTGGGTTTCTATCCCCGGTATAAAACCCTCCTCTAATTTTTTAGAATTAAATTATAAATTCTCGCGTTTATGTCTTTTTCAGGCTTGGACGATTTCGGTGAGTGTGACACAATTCTCGAGGAGATAGTTGCTCCGCTCAACAAGAAAGAACGCCGAAAGGTAGGGATTTCTATATCTCTTGCATTGCATTGCAGCACATCCCGTTTTCAAAATAATTATTTTGTGGGATACCACACTTGAAAAATAACGGGGGCTGTTCGACAGTACGTCTGTTCTTATTAGTGGTATGTTTTTCTCACGTTTAATTTTGTACATGGTTTGAAATTATTGTGTATATAATGAGGGATGGATCCTCTTGATGCGTTGGCACTTTAGCGCTAAAGCATCACGAGACTGTCCCCTTTGAAATCTTCTGTTGCGTGAAGATTGATTGTTTGACGTGCGATAATAGATCGGGGCATTAGTGACGTGTCCTCAAGTCGAAAGCCCTGGAAGTTGTAAATAATATGGGAGGGTGATGACGTCTTCTTGGGTTGAAAGCCCCTAAACTTGGTTAGGGTTTGTCCCATGGATCAGACGGTTGTCAGTTGGTGAGACTTGTTTATCCTAAGTCCACATATAGCGAGCAACTGTATTTGTTTTATTTGATTATACGATTATACGATTATGCGAGTTGTGTCGTGCAGCCAGGTGCGCCGGCAACTTGGGTCATGTGCGGAATCTACGGATCACCATCATTATTCCTGATTCATAAGTTGTTGTCATCGACAGGTGACCACCTCTTCTATGCTGTGTGTCGGATGAGTCCTTGAGTGACCATCCTTTTTCACTGATGACGTTTTCGTACGGAAAATGATGTTGGCATATCTTTACAATATAGCTGTCTATGTATGCAGCGAGATTTTTATGTAGCCACTTCGGGGCCTATGGGCTGATTTCATAAAATGATAAAGAGTTTTGAAGTGATTTAAAAATTCTTGTATAGATAAAAGAGAAACATAACCCTGTTTTCAAAAATAGAGAAAAACCAGTTTTGCATGATGTGCATCTAGTATATTTATACTTTACTGAGTTAGTCACTCATCCCAAATGACTTACCCAAAACTTCAGGTAAAGGCATGAGTAGTTGAGGATCAGAAGCTGAAACGTTTTATTATTTCTACTTGAGTGATTTATCGTTGTTTGGTGAGAACATTGACATTTCTAAATGGTCGGTAAACCTTATACTGTTGGATTGAGTTTGTTGTACATTACTTGGATTATATTTTAAATTTATGCACCGTTATTTTCTTGTGATCATTATTCATACGTAAGCCTATATCTTTTGGGCTAAACAAATATTTATAAGTCTTCCTCTAAAACACACGCCTTGGGTTGAGTGATCGTGTTCTCTATGAGGATTGGGTTGCTTGACCCAGCGGTTCTGTCCAGCCCGTCTCCAGGTCGTGACAAAATTCAATCCTAGTTGAATATTAATGTCAAATTTAATTTTTCCTTGTGATAGGTTGCCTAATTCTTTTGCAATAATACATTCATTATGATTAAGTAGTCGGTCATCTCTAATTTTTAATTCAATAGGAGTGTTAGTTGCTTCTATAAATATGCTTTTAAGTAGAATTTGAATAGTACTACAATGTATGTATGATGTTTTTTTGTCGTTCTTTTAGTGCTATTTTATTTATTGTTTAAAATTTTTTTATGCTTATTAATAATTGGGATGATAATATTTTTTTTGGTTTGTTCAATAGGTATGACTTCTTTTACTGTCATAATTCTATAGTTAATTATATTTTACGGGATATTTTTTGTTTTATACTATCAAAAAATGATATATTGGAATTATGTTTCAATGTGAGGGTTAAATTTAGATTTCCTAATCTTTTTGTTATTAATGATTCCATGAAACATATATCCTAATTGTTCTTCTTCTTCATATGATTCGAACATAGTATGATTAACTAGGGAAGGAGAAGATGATAAATTATCTGACATAAAGAAATAATACCTGAATGGGCCTGATTGGATTTGCTAGATTGATAATTGATAAAATGATAGAGGTTTCGATGCCTCCAGAATATTATCTTAAGGATCTTAACAACCATGCAAGCATATGATTGGAGAGGAATGCAAGTGAGACTTACACCAACTGCTCTGTAGCTTCAAATCTGAAATAACTTTTTCGTGCGATTATAAATTTTCTAACTAATAGCAAATTTATCACAATAAAGAAATTAAATAACCAAAATGGTAACAATAAGCTAAGGAGTAGGGTTAGAGAATTCAACATCGAGTTGTTAACGCGGTTCGGTCAAGCACGCCTACGTTCGCGCTCCAAGGTTCTTCCTTGAAGGTATATTCCACAAACTGTGTCTGGTTACAAGTGATTGATCTTGAACGGGTGTCAATCGTACCGTTACAACAAACTAATTCTTAGGGCATTATCTTTTTCTCTCGATTACAATTTTCTCTCGGAAAATCCTCAAGCTCACAAATACAACAATCCTCACAACAACACAAATGATCACACTCTAGCACTTTGGAGGACTTGTTTACTACTCAATTTCGTGCACAATAGTTGAGTCGAAAATTCGGTAGAGCTTCGCTTAATATTGCTTTTTGTGTGTTCCCTTCTTCGAAGTCCAACTATTTATAAATTTCCATAGTTCGGATGTCCTAAACTCCTTTAGGATCGTTCGCATCTGAACGTTGGAAAATAGCCGTTCCAGAAATTTGGGCATTTGCGAACGCCACATCATCGTCCGCACCTATTGTTCGAATTGTCCACAGAATTGGACAGATTCATTCGGACGCTGGTCTCTTTCGTCCGCAGTCGTCCGTCGTCATCCGCATCATCACCCTTCACTTGGGGACGCCAAAACATCGTCCTCAGTCTCGTTTCGAGTCCGCACTTCTGAAGAGTTGCGGACGCCATTCGTCGTCCGTAGCGTCCGAATTGTCCCTCAAAATGGAAAAATATATTCGGATGCTAGCTTTTATCGTCTGCTGTCAGTCGCAGCCGTCCGCACCAACACACTTCATCTGGCGTCCTCAGTTTGAACTGAGGACGCTGAATCGTCTTCTTGCGGACGATGCTGTGTCGTCCGCCCGCAGTCCGCAATCGTTCACACGTATCTAGCACACTTCGGAGTTGCATGAGATGCATCCTCTAAGTCACACGAACATTTCTTTCTACTGCATGTGTTGGGCTATATGCCAGCATCCTGCGTGGTTGGGTTGGGTCGTTCGAACCGAGGCGCTGGCTGGGCTAGCATAAAGGGTAGGGAATGCGCCTCTGCTATCACCTAGGGGGAGAAGATCAAGTTGAATAGAGTTTATTGACTTGCTTTTAAATGTTGACTTTAATTTTTAGTTTTGATGAACTTGCTTTTGCTAGGCTTAAACTTTGATATCTCTCATTGAATTGAAATGAGATAAGCGATTTAGGAGGAGAAAAATATAAATGTTTTAACTTTGATAAGTTTGCTTTCACTATGACTAAAATTGATTATCATCAAATGGAAGAAGAATTTTTATTTAACTTTCAAATTGGTTTTTCCATATATATATATATATATATATTTTGGTTTCAAATCTTTAGAGGAATGAATTTGTTTTTCAATTGCTATTATATTCTAAAAGATTTTATTGTGGTATCCTTTATTTTCCCAAATGTTTTTGGTTTCGTAATTTATAAAGGAGAAGAGGTTTTGAAGTTGTTTTTCAAATTGATATCAATATTCTCCATTGAGTTGAAATCACTAAGTTGATATCAATAATTGATTTTGCTTTAAACTTCTATAATTGGTATCTATCTTCTATTTCTATCCCCAGTGGTTTAATTATGTGTAATGGTTTAGGGGGAGAGAAATGATCTTTAACTTGAATATCGTTGAAAAATAGATTATATCAATTAATATTTTTGAGATTTTTTTTAATACCACAATTAGTTTTAACTTCTAAAATTGCTATCAACTCATGATTTTAAGTTGAACTTCAACAATTTGGTTAAATTTCTACAAATTGATATCATTGGACTAATTTTCTTCAATTGGTATCATTCATAAAATTATTTTTGTTTTGGTATCAATGAAATCATGTTTCTCTAACAATTAGTATCAAAGCAGGTTCAAATTGTTTTGCCATTTGTGAATTAGTTGAATTTATAAATTTGAAAGTATGGCATATAACTCAAATAGCATAAACATGGAAGGTCAAGCTACAAATAGACCACCCTTCTTTAATGGTGATAACTATTCTCATTGGAAGTTTAGAATGATTATTTATATTCAAACCATTGATTTTAAAATGTGGAGAATAGTGAAAAATGGACTTTATATTCCTACTAAAGAAGTAAATGTGGTGAGTGTACCTAAGTTAGAAGATGAAATTGATGAAGTGGAAGGTCGTAAAGTAAGTTTAAATGCTAGGGCTATTAATCAACTATATTGTGCTCTAAGTGCTAATGAATTTAATAGAATTCAAAGTTGTACAAGTGCACATAAAATTTGGAAACGACTTGAGGTTACATTTGAAGGCACTAATCAAGTTAAGAAAGATAAGTTAACTATGGCTGTACATGATTATGAAATGTTTAAAATGGATAAAGATGAAATTATTACTCAAATGTTTACATGGTTCTCTAACCTTACTAATAGTTTGAAAGTGTTTGGAAAGGATTGTACAGATGAAGAAATGTGCAGTAAAATTCTCCGAAGTCTTCCGAGAGGTTGGACATCAAAAGTGACAGCTGTTCTCGAGTCTAAGGATATCTCTACCTTGTCGGTGGAAGAACTTATAGGATCTTTCATGACTCACGAAATCAGATTGAAGGCAAATGAAAAAAAAAAGGAATTGGAGAAGGAAAATCCTAAGAAGAAGACAATAGCTCTTAAAGCATCCTCCAGCAAAGAAGAAGAATATTTAGAGGAAAATGTGGTTGATGAGGATGATGATGAAGAACTAGCCTTAATCAACCAGAAAATCAAGATTCTTCGAAGGAGAAAACAACAAGGAAAGAATAAATACAAAAGAGAGAGGCCTTATCACAATAGGACAATAAGGTGCTATGGTTGTGGAAAAACGGGGCACGTGAGAGCTGATTGTTACCTTGAGAAGAAGAAGAATCCCAAAGAGTCCTAGAAGAAAGCCTTCAAAGTAATGTAGGATGATGATAGTGATGAGGAACCCTCATCCGAGACGGAAGAAGTAGCCAACATGTGTTTCATGGCAAATGACTTTGAGGTATGTAACTCCTCTTTTAACAACAATGACATAGATTCTAATGATGATTGTGATGATAAAGATAATGATGCTTTCGATGAGTTACTTAAAGAATTCAATGCTTTAACTATTAAATATAAAAAGTTAAAGAAGGAAAATGAAGTGTTAGTGAAAAAGCGTGCATGTAGTGAGAAAATAGATGGAAATGAAAATGCTTGTTTAGAATTAAAAATGATGAATTGAATAAGTATATTAAGATAATTGAAAATGAAAATAGCATGCTTAAGGAGAAAAATGAGGAATTGAACAAAATTGTATTGAATTTCACTAATGGAAGCAAGAACTTGAATATGCTTCTAAGTAAACAAAAATTGACTTTTGATAAAATCGGATTAGGATATCAAGCTTTTCAAAAGAAAAAGAGTTATAGAAATTTGTTTGTTAAACCAACTACTTGTTATACTTGCAATGCTATTGGTCATAAATCTTTTGCTTGTCCATCTAGAAACATGAATAATAGAAGGTTTGTTAAATATGTGTGGGTTCCGAGAGGAACCGAATTTAACCCCAAAGGACCTAAAAAGACTTGGGTACCCAAGAAATCAACTTGATCTATTTTTTGTAGGTTGAAGCTCCTCTCGCTAAAGATCAATGGTACTTGGATAGCGGTTGTTCAAGACATATGATGGGAGACTTTTCAAGGTTTACCTCCATCATAGACAAGAAAGGAAATGTGACATTTAGAGGTAATTAAAAAGGAAAAATTATTAGTATTGGCAATATAGGTAATGTTTCTAATCCTATAATTGAAGTTGTTTTGCTTGTTGATGGGTTGAAACATAATTTGTTAAGTATTAGTCAATTATGTGATAAGGGATATAAAATTATTTTTGAACCTAAATCATGCATAATCATTGATAATTCGAATGGTAAAGTTTTATTTTTGGGTTATAGACATGAAAATATTTATGCTATTGATTTGTCTAGTATCTCTAGTGATATTGAAAAATGTTTTAGAGTAAGTGATTCTTTAAGTTCATGGACTTGGCATAGGAGATTAGGACACGTAGGTATGAATACCTTAGCTAGGATATCGAAAAACAATCTAGTTAGGGGTCTTCCGAAAATTGCATTTGAAAAAGATAGAGTTTGTGAAGCTTGCCAAAAAGGAAAGCAAACAAAAAGTGCTTTCTCTTCCAAACAATATATCTCTACGTCTAAACCTCTCCAATTACTTCACATGGATCTTTTCGGCCCTTCAAAGGTTTCAAGCTTGGGAGGAAAACATTATGCATTTGTAATTGTGGACGATTTCTCACGTTACACATGGGTCTTCTTCTTAAGATCTAAGGATGAAACATTTGAAGTATTTTCTAGCTTTAGGAAGAAAGTTCAAAATGAGAAGGAGCTCACCATTGTCACTATTAGGAGTGATCATGGTGGAGAATTTGAAAACGATCAATTCTATGCTTTGTGTAAAAAACATGGCATTGAACACAATTTCTCTTCTCCTAGAACCCCTCAACAAAATGGAGTTGTTGAGAGAAAAAACCGATTCCTCCAAGAGCTTGCTCGTACAATGCTCAACGAGAACGATTTACCTAAATATTTTTGGGCGGAAGCCGTTACCACGGCATGCTATGTTCTCAATCGTGTCTCTATCCGTCCTACTCTAGAAAAGATTCCTTATGAACTTTGGAATTGTAGGACTCCAAATGTTAGCTATTTCAAAGCTTTTTTTGTTGCAAATGCTTCATTCTCAATACTAAGGACAATCTAGGAAAATTCGATTTCAAGACGGTTGTGAGAATTTTTCTTGGATACTCTTCATCTAGCACAGCCTATAGGGTCTTCAACAAAAGGACATTAGTGGTGGAAGAATCCATGCATGTCACTTTTGACGAATCCACTCCTACTCATAGTGTTGAGAGACCAATTGTAGATTTAGAAAACCTTTCTCTAGGTGATAAAGGGAAAGAAATTCTAAAAAGTCCTCCTCAAGAATCTTAAGATCAACTCTTAGAAGGAACTTCAAGGGTAGAAAACCATAGTGACTTACCAAAGGATTGGAGGTATGCCAAAAGTCACCCTATGGTTGATATTCTAGGTGATCCTAACCTAGGTGTGAAACCTAGAGCCTCCTTTAGAAATGAATGTGCAAATTCGACATTTATTTCTCAAGTAGAACCCAAAAATTTTGATGAGGCCCAAATCAATGAAAATTGGGTATTAGCCATGCAAGAGGAATTGAACCAATTTAAGAGGAACAATGTTTGGGAACTTGTTCCTAGGCCTAAGAACTACTCAATTATTGGAACAAAATGGGTTTTCAAAAATAAGCTAGATGAGAGTGGGGTTGTTGTTAGGAATAAAGCAAGACTTGTTGGAAAAGGTTATAAACAAGAAGAAGGAATTGATTTTGAGAAAACTTTTGCACCGGTTGCTAGATTAGAGTCGGTTAGAATGCTTTTGGCTTTTGCTTGCTTTAAGAATTTCACTCTTTATCAAATGGATGTAAAAAATGCATTTCTTAACGGTTTTATTAAGGAAGAAGTTTATGTTGAGCAACTCTTAGGTTTTGAAGTTTATGATAAGCTAGATCATGTGTATAAACTTCACAAAGCTTTCTGTGGACTTAAACAAGCACCAAAAACTTGGTATGAGAGATTAAGTAAATTTTTAAAAGAGAGAGATTTTAAGATAAGAAAAGTAGATTCCACTCTTTTTGTCAAGCACAATGGTAATAATATTATGATTGTGCAAATTTATGTCGATGATATCATTTTTGGTTCTACCAATGACACTCTTTGTGAAGAATTTGCAAATTTAATGCAAAGTGAGTTTGAAATGAGTATGCTGAGCGAATTGAAGTATTTTCTTGGTTTGCAAGTAAGACAATCTCAAGATGAAATTTTCTTTAACCAAGAAAAGTATGTCAAGGAGCTAATCAAACAATTTGGTATGGACTCCTCTAAACCCTCTAAGACTCCCATGAGCACAACCAAAAAATTGGATAAGGATGAAAAATGAAAAGATGTGGACATAAAGAAATATCGTGGTATGATTGGATCTCTATTATATTTAACCGCAAGTTGACCCGATATTCTCTTTAGTGTGTGCTTATGTGCTAGATTTCAATCCTCACCCAAAGAGTCACACTTAAATGCCGTCAAAAGGATTATCAAATATTTAAGTGGGACTGTTAGTCTTGGATTATGGTATCCCAAAGGTGCAAATTTTGATTTAGTTGGATACACCGATTCGGAATATGCGAGTAGTCTAGTTGACAGAAAAAGCACAAGTGGTACTTGTCAATTTCTTGGAGAATCTTTAGTTTTTTGGTTCTCTAAGAAACAAAACTCGGTTGCACTTTCTACCGTCAAAAGTGAATATATTGCAGCTGAGAGTTTTTATGCTCAATTGCTTTGGATGAAGCAAACCTTGGAAGATTATGGACAGTTTTTCAAGAATATACCAATTAAGTGCGATAACACAAGTGCCATCAACATTTCTAAAAATCCAATTCTTCACTCACGGACAAAACACATTGAGATTAGACATCGTTTCATCCGTGATCATGTTAATAAAGGTGACATTTCCTTAGAATTCGTTTCCACTGAAAATCAACTTGCCGACATCTTCACCAAACGTTTGGATGAAAAGACGTTTTGTGAAATTCGAATTAGACTATGATTGATCCTTTTAGATAATTCTTCTTCCAAACCTTCTATGTAATTATGTTCTCATTTCTATTGTATTGGTTGAACCTCTTTAATGATAGATTGAGTTTTGATCATTCAATTTCTCAAGGATTTCCCGAATTACATAGTGTGGATGCCAATATGGCATCCCCAATCGTCCCCATGTTCATAATTTTAAAACTGCTTCATTTCAATGGGTTGCGGACGATTCTGGACGCCATTAATACTGTTCGTAGGCGTCTGCATTGCGTTTTCAAACAGATTGGGGATCCTCCGAACCCTAAAATCTGGTATCCTCACTTCGACCTCCGACTTCTCCCGCGACTCCGGCGATTCTCTCCTTCGATTTCTGGTCATTCTCCGCTACTTCTAGCCACTATTAATGCCTCTCTTCGGTATATCTCATTTTCCTCTTGTCTCTCTAGTGTTTTTCCTAAGGTTTTCCTCAAGTTTATCTCTCACATTCTCCATGGCTAATTGTCAATCTAGAAAACGTACTTCTCTTCAAATTTTTGATAATGTTAGCAATCCTCAAGTCTATAGAACTAGATTATTTCCTGATGAAGTGAGTAAGAAATGATATGAGGAGGAATTCAAAAATCGTTCGTTAATTCCCTCTCGCAAAATAGATTTTGGCCGTTATCAAGTCTGAACTTAGAAGAAGTCTATACCTGTCTAGGATTGCGTAGACTATTCTCTCCAGATGGTCCATACGTAGAAAAAGTCATTCGCTTGTTTTATGCAAACGCGACGTATTCTGAGCGTCCTCTGACTATAGAGTTTTCTCTTTGGGAAGGAAATTGAAATCACTCCCAATCTTATTAATGTATTTCTTGAGTGTCAAGTGGGGTCACTCCATTCAATCTAGGCTATATCATTGCCTACCAAATTGCGATGCTTCGAATAGTGTTATCGTATCCCTTCCTTTCAATATTCTTTTCTCCAATCTCTTCCAAACCTTGGAAATCCCGATTCCCGCTATTTCCAAGAAGCGTGAACTTAAAAGCTCCGATATTTTCTCTCCTCAAACGCTTGGTCGTATGGGAATATGCAAGATCCCAATGGAAATTGGATCGTACGACCAGCTCATGTACCTCATTCACCTCCGGATTCTCCTCCTCCACGACCCTCGGTGTCCATGCTCTCCCTACCATCCTCCGAGCCCGGTTCTTCTTTTGATCACAAGGCTGGACCCTCTTCTTACCCTGGAGAGAGTTCTTCCTTCTCTCATGGACCCTATGCTACCACTTCCGACGTGGCCACACTTGATCAGCACACGGAATATCTAGTTCAAATTATGACTTCATTCTCTACCCAGTTCAACGCAATGGAAAGGTGAATGGATGAGTTCGCACGTGGGATATGGAATACCGGAGTTTCATCTCCATCGGCTCCTCTTGATGTCCCATCGTCATCCGCTCAACCTCCTAATGCTATGGATGATGACGATCTCCCAACCCAGCCAGGTTGAGCGGATGACGATGGGACATCATGAGGAGCCGATGGAGATGAAACTCTGGTATTCCATATCCCACGCGCGAAATCGTCCATTCGCCTTTCCATTGCATTGAACCAGGTAGAGAATGAAGTCATAATTTGAACTAGATATTCCGTGTGCTGATCAAGTGTGGCTTGCAATTGAGCCACGTCAGAAGTGGTAGCATAGGGTCCATGAGAGAAGGAAGAACTCTCTCTAGGGTAAGAAGAGGGTCTAGCCTCGTGATCAAAAGAAGGACCGGGCTCGGAGGATGGTAGGGAGAGCATGGGCACCAAGGGCATCGGAGGAGGAGAATCCGGAGGTGAAGGAGGTACATGAGCTGGTCGTACGATCCAATTTCCATTGGGATCTTGCATAATTCCCATATGACCAAGCGTTTGAGGAGAGTAAATATCAGAGCTTCAAAATTCACGCTGCTTAGAAATAGCGAGAATCGGGATTTCCAAGGTTTGGAAGAGATTGGAGAGAAGAATATTGAAAGGAAGGGATACAGTAACACTATTCGAATCATCGACAATTTGCTAGGCAATGATATAGCCTAGATTGAATGGAGTGTTGGTGTAAATGTGCTGAAGAACATATAAATCCATATAACTAACGTGCTTGCGATGGCCACCATGTGGAAGGATATTGTATTGAAGCGAATGATGAATGACATGAGCCCTAACATTAAGATCTTTAGTCTTGGGCCGGATTTGGAAATTGGAGTCGGGATCTCTAAGAATTTGTCATAAGAAGTCATACCCAATTTCCGTTTTGTGGAAAGGGGGAGGAACATGGGCATTGAAATATTCCTCGGTCATCAAACTCACTTGACACTCAAGAAATACATTAATAAGATTGGGAGTGATTTCAATTTCCTTTCCATAGAGAAAACTCTTTATAATCAAAGGACGCTCAAAATACGTAGTGTTTGCATAAAACACGCGTATGACGTTTTCTATGTATGGACCATCTAGAGAGAATAAACTACGCAATCCTAGACAGGTATAGACTTCTTCTAAGTTTAGATTTGATAACCGGGCAAAATCTATTTTGCGAGAGGGAATTAATGAACGATTTTTGAATTCCTCCTCATATTGTTTCTTACTCACTTCATCAGGAAATAATCTAGTTCTATTAACTTGAGGATTGCTAACATTATCAGAAATTTGAAGAGAAGTATGTTTTCTAGGCTGACGATTAGCCATGGAGAATGTGAGAGATAAACTTGAGGAAAACCATAGGAAAAACACTAGAGAGACAAGAGGAAAATGAGATATACCGAAGAGAGGCGTTAATAGTGGCTGGAAGTGGCGGAGAATCGCCTGAGTGGCAGGAGAAGTCAGAGGTCGAAGTGAGGACGCTAGATTTTAGGGTTCGGAGGATCCCCAGTCTATTTTAAAACGAGATGCGGACTCCTGCGGACAGTATTAATGGCGTCCGAAATCGTCCGCAACCCACTGAAATGGAGCAGTTTTAAAATTCTGAACATGGGGACGATTGGGGATGCTATATTGGCGTCCGCACTTTGTAATTCAGCAAATCCTTGAGAAATTGAATGATCAAAACTCAATCTATCATTAAAGAGGTTCAACCAACACAATAGAAATGGGAATATAATTGCATAGAAGGTTTGGAAGATGAATTATCTAAAAGGATCAATCCTAGTCTAATTCGAATTCCACAAAACGTCTTCTCATCCAAAGGTTTGGTGAAGATGTCGGCAAGTAGATTTTCGGTGGAAACGTATTCTAAGAAAATGTCACCTTTATTAACATGATCACGGATGAAGTGATGTCTAATCTCAATGTGTTTTGTCCGTGAGTGAAGAATTGGATTTTTGGAGATGTTGATGACACTTGTGTTGTCACACTTAATTGGTATATTCTTGAAAAATTGTCCATAATCTTCCAAGATTTGCTTCATCCAAAGCAATTGAGCACAACAACTCCTAGCTGCAATATATTCACTTTCGGTGGTAGAAAGTGCAACCGAGTTTTGTTTCTTAGAGAACCAAGAAACTAAAGATTCTTCAAGAAATTGACAAGTACTACTTGTGCTTTTTCTATCAACTAGACTACCCGTATAGTTTGAATCGGTGTATCCAACTAAATCAAAATTTGCACCTTTGGGATACCATAATTCAAGACTAATAGTCCCACTTAAATATTTGATAATCCTTTTGACGGCATTTAAGTGTGACACTTTGGGTGAGGATTGAAATCTAGCATATAAGCACACACTAAAGAGAATATCGGGTCTACTTGCGGTTAAATATAATAAAGATCCAATCATACCACGTATTTCTTTATGTCCACATCTTTTCCTTTTTCATCCTTATCCAATTTTGTGGTTGTGCTCATGGGAGTCCTAGAGGGTTTAGAGGAGTCCATACCAAATCGTTTTGATTAGCTCATTGACATACTTTTCTTGGTTTAAGAAAATTTCATCTTGAGATTGTCTTACTTGCAAACCAAGAAAATACTTCAATTCGCCCATCATACTCATTTCAAACTTACTTTGCATTAAATTTGCAAATTCTTCACAAAGAGTGTTATTGGTAGAACCAAAAATGATATCATCGACATAAATTTGCACAATCATAATATCATTACCATTGTGCTTAACAAAAAGAGTGGAATCTAGTTTTCCTATCTTGAAATCTCTCTCTTTCAAAAATTTACTTAATCTCTCATACCAAGCTCTTGGTGCTTGTTTAAGTCCATAGAAAGTTTTGTAAAGTTTATACACATTATCTAGCTTATCATAAACTTCAAATCCTAAGGGTTGCTCAACATAGACTTCTTCTTCCGTATAACCATTTAGAAAAGCACTCTTTACATCCATTTGATAAAGAGTGAAGTTCTTAAAGCAAGCAAAAGCTAAGAGCATTCTAACCAACTTTAGTCTCGCAACCGGTGCAAAGGTTTCCTCAAAATCAATACCTTCTTCTTGTTTATAATCTTTTGCAACAAGTCTAGCCTTATTCCTTACAACTACCCCACTTTCATCTAGCTTATTCTTGAAAACCTATTTCGTTCCAATAATTGAGTAGTTCTTAGGCCTAGGAACAAGTTACCACACATTGTTTCTCTCAAATTGGTTCAATTCTTCTTGCATGGCTAATACCCAATTTTCATCGATTTCGGCCTCATCAAAATTTTTGGGTTCTACTTGAGAAATAAATGCCGAATTTACACATTCATTTCTAAGGGAGGCTCTAGTTTTCATACCTAGGTTCGGATCACTTAGAATATCAACCATAGGATGACTTTTAGCATACCTCCAATCCTTTGGTAAGTCACTATGGTTTTCTCCCCTTGAAGTTCCTTCTAAGAGTTGATTTTGAGATTCTTGAAGAGGACTTTCTAGAATCTCCTTCTCTTTATCTCCTAGTGAAAGGTTTTCTAAATCATGAATTGGTCTCTCAACACTATGGGTAGGAATGGATTCGTCAAAAGTGACATGCATGGATTCTTCCACCACTAATGTTCTTTTGTTAAAGACCCTATAGGCTTTGCTAGACAAAGAGTATCCAAGAAAGATTCCCACATCCGTCTTGGAATCGAATTTTCCTAGATTATCCTTAGTATTGAGAATAAAGCATCTGTACCCAAAGACTTCGAAGTAGCTAACATTTGGAGTCCTACAATTCCAAAGTTCATAAGGAGTCTTATCTAGAGTAGGACGGATAGAGATGCGATTGAGAACATGACTTGCCATGGCAACGGCTTCCGCCCAAAAATATTTGGGAAGATCATTCTCATTGAGCATGGTACAAGAAAGCTCTTGGAGATATCGATTTTTCCTCGCAACAACTCCATTTTGTTGAAGGGTTCTAGGAGAAGAGAAATTGTGTTCAATACCATGTTCTTAGCAGAAAATATTGAATTGATCGTTTTCGAATTCGCCACTATGATCACTCCTAATTGTGATAATGGTAAGCTCCTTCTCATTTTGAACTCTCTTCCTAAAGCTGGAAATACTTCAAAGGTTTCATCCTTAGTTTTTAAGAAGAAAACCCATGCATAACGTGAGAAATCGTCAACAATTACAAATGCATAATGTTTTCCTCCCATGCTTGAAACCTTCGAAGGACCAAGAAGATCCATGTGAAGTAATTGAAGGGGCTTAGACGTAGAGATATATTGTTTAGAAGAGAAAGAGCTTTTTGTTTGCTTTCCTTTTTGGCAAGCTTCACAAACTCTATCTCTTTCAAACGCAATTTTTGGAAGACCCCTAACTAGATTGTTTTTCGATATCCTAGCTAAGGTATCCATACCTACGTGCCCTAGTCTCCTATACCAAGTCCACGAACTTAAAGAATCACTTACTCTAAAATATTTTTCAATATCACTAGAGATACTAGACAAATCAATAGCATAAATATTTTCATGTCTATAACCAGAAAATAACACTTTACCAATCGATTAGTCAATGATCATGCATGAGTTAGATTAAAAAATAACCTTATATCCTTTATCACATAATTGACTAATACTTAATAAATTTTGCTTCAACCCATCAACAAGCAAAACAACTTCAATAATAGGGTTAGAAACATTATCTATATTGACAATACCTATTATTTTTCCTCTTTGATTACCTCCAAATGTCACATACCTTTTCTTGTCCTTGATGGAGGAAAATCTTGAAAAGTCTCCCGTCATATGTCTTGAACACCCGCTGTCCAAGTACCATTGATCCTTAGCGAGAGGAGCTTTGACCTATAAAGAATAAATCAAGATGATTTCTTTGGTACCCAAATCTTTTTGGGTCATTTAGGGTTAAATTCGGTTCCTCTTGGAACCCACACACATTTAACAAGCCTTCTATTATTCATGTTTCTAGATGGACAAGCAAAAGATTTATGACCAATAACATTGCAAGTATAACAAGTAGTTGATTTAACAAAGAAATTTCTATATCTCTTTTATTTTGAAAAGCTTGACATCCTAATCCGGCTTTATCAAAAGTCAATTTTTGCTTACTTAGAAGCATATTCAAGTTCTTGCTTTCATTAGTGAAATTCAATACAATTTTGTTCAATTTCTCATTTTTCTCTTTAATCATGCTGTTTCCATTTTCAATTATCTTAATATGCTTATTCAATTCATCATTTTTTAATTCTAAACAAGCATTTTCATTTCCATCTATTTTCTCACTACATGCACGCTTTTTCACTAGCACTTCATTTTCCTTCTTTAACTTTTTATATTTAATAGTTAAAGCATTGAATTCTTTAAGTAACTCATCGAAAACATCACTATCTTCATCATCACAATCATCATTAGAATCTATATCATTGGTGTTAAAAGAGGAGTCACATACCTCAAAGTCATTTGCCATGAAGCACATGTTGGCTACTTCTTCCGTCTCGGATGAGGGTTCCTTATCATTATCATCTCACGTTGCTTTGAAGGCTTTCTTCTTGGACTCTTTGGGATTCTTCTTGTCAAGGTAAACAATAAGCTCTCACGTGCCTCGTTTTTCCACAACCATAGCACGTTATTGTCCTATTGTGATGAGGCCTCTCTCCTTTGTATTTATTTTTTTGTTGTTGTTTTCTCCTTCGAAGAATCTTGATTTTCTGGTTGATTAAGGCTAGTTCTTCATCATCATCCTCATCAACTTCATTTTCCTCCAAATCTTCTTCTTCTTTGCTGGAGGATGCTTTAAGAGCTATTGTCTTCTTCTTAGGATTCTCCTTCTCCAATTCCTTTTCTTTCTCATTTGCCTTCAATCTAATTTCGTGAGTCATGAGAGATCCTATAAGTTCTTCCACCGACAAGGCAGAGAGATCCTTAGACTCAAGAACAACTGTCACTTTTGATGTCCAACCTCTCGGAAGACTTTGAAGAATCTTACTGCACATTTCTTCATTTGTACAATCCTTTCCAAGCACTTTCAAACTATTAGTAAGGTTATTGAACCGTGTAAACATTTGAGTAATAGTTTCATCTTTATTTATTTTAAACATTTCATAATCATGAACAACCATAGTTAACTTATCTTTCTTAACTTGATTAGTGCCTTCATATGTGACCTCAAGTCGTTTCCAAATTTCATATGCACTTGTACAATTGTGAATTCTATTAAATTCATTAGCACTTAGAGCACAATATAATTGATTAATGGCCCTAGCATTTAAACTTACTTTACGACCTTTCACTTCATCAATTTCATCTTCTACCTTAGGTACTTTCACCCCATTTACTTCTTTAGTAGGAATATAAGGTCTATTTTTCACTATTCTCCACATTTCAAAATCAATAGCTTGAATATAAGTAGTCATTCTAGACTTCCAATGAGAATAGTTATCACCATTAAAGAAGGGTGGCCTATTTGTAGCTTGACTTCCATGTTTACGCTATTTGAGTTATATGCCATACTTTCAAATTTATAAATTCAACTAATTCACAAATAGCAAAACAATTCTAACCTGATCTGATACCAATTGTAGGATTGAAATTAACTTGAGAGAGAGAGAGAGAGAGAGAGAGAGAGAGAGAGAGAGAGAGAGAGGGAGGGGGGGGGGGGGGGGTGAATTAGTTTTATTAACTTTTTTCGTGCGATTATAAATTTTCTAACCAATAGCAAATTTATAACAATAAATAAATTAAATAACCACAATGATAACAATAAGCTAAAGAGTAGGGTTAGAGAATTTGACGCTGAGTTGTTAACGCGGTTCGGCCAAGCATGCCTACATCCGCGCTCCAAGGTTCTCCCTTGAAGTTATATTCCACAAACCGCGTCCAGTTACAAGTGATTGATCTTGAACGAGTGTCAATCATACCGTTACAACAAACTAATTCTTAGGGCGTTACCCTTTTCTCTCAATTACAATTTTCTCTCGGAAAATCCTCAAGCTCACAAATACAACAATCCTCACAACAACACAAATGATCACACTCTAGCACTTTGGAGGACTTGTTTACTACTCAATTTCCTGCACAATAGTTGAGTCAAAAATTCGGTAGAGCTTCGCTTAATATTGCTTTTTGTGTGTTCCCTTCTTCGAAGTCCAACTATTTATAAATTTCCATAGTGCGGATGTTCTAAACTCCTTTAGGATCGTCCGCATCCGAACGTTGGAAAATAGCTGTTGCAGAAATCTGGGCATTTGTGGACGCCACATCATCGTTCGCACCTATCGTCCGAATTATCCATAGAATTGGATAGATTCATTCGGACACTGGTCTCTTTCGTCCGCAATCGTCCGTCGTTGTTTGCTTCATCACGCTTCACTTGGGGACGCCAAAACATCATCCTCTGTCTCATTTCGAGTCCGTACTTTTGAAGAGTTGCAGACGCCATTTGTCGTCCGTAGCGTCCGCATGTAGCGTCTGAATTGTCCCTCAAAATGGACAAATTCATTCGGACGCTAGCTTTTATTGTCCGCCGTCGTCCGCAGCCGTCCGCACCAACACACTTCATTTGGAGACGCTAAATGGCGTCCTCAGTTTAAACTGAGGACGCTGAATCGTCTTCTTGTGGAGAATGTTGTGTCGTCCGCCTGCAGTCCGCAATCGTCTGTACGTATCTAGCCCACTTTGGAGTTGCACGAGGTGCATCCTCTAAGTCACATGAACCTTTCTTTCTACTGCATGAACTTAGGACAACACATTAAACATTACCAATACCCTTTATCAAGGGTATTTCCAATTTAAGCGATTAATACGAGATTTATAAATTGAACAAATAAACAACTTCTACGCTTCACTTATATTACTCATCATCAAAATATAAATTTGCCTAACACACTTAGGCTAGCAATATATTCTCTGTGAAAGAATATATTCATTGATAGTGGTTCTTCTGTACGTAGATTCTTCTTTTCTAATAATCTGTGTAGTCTTTGTCTTGTTGTGTTTGTCTGCTTCTTTAATTGTTACTTCCTTTGCTACTATGCTTACTACGAGCCTTTATACAATGAATGCATTCATGTAGATCATTTCCATTAATGAGATTGCATAATTGTTGTTGAATGGAGACTGATAATAATTGTATGGGTCCTCCAAGATGATAGAACATTTTTTCGAATATCGCCAGGGCTCCCAATTCTTCTGATGAGATAATATGAGTTCCATGTGAGTAGATAAGTTGAGTGGCACTTACATAATTAATTTTGGTTGTTCCGTCAGAAGTAATTCTTTGACTTTGATAAAAAATTTTGGTTAATAATTTTGCTTCCATATCTGCTGGAATACTGAAGTCTTCGAAAGTATCTCTCGTTGGATTACCTTGACTAGAAATTCCCATTGTGATAATGGCTAAGGATGGTATAATTACTTCATTGTTTGATTCGCTGAATAATGGATAAGAAGAACGAATTTGTAAGAATATTTCTCGTCCTTTGGCAAATCTTTCGGAATAGTTTCGAATTACTTGTTTGATTCTGACAGGAAAGTCATCGAAATGCTTCATTGTTGTGGAATAAATAGTGTCTATGAGACCATGTTGAAAATATTCGTAGATGGTCATGGGATCTGCTCCAGATAGGAAAATCACTTTAGGTCCTGGTTCACGAATCTTTGGGTAAAAATTCATGGTAGCATTTATATCTTCGTAATTGATAATAGTAACCCAATATTTCTGAAATTTGTCTAATGTGATTTCTTTGAGCTTTTCTCTTTCCCTAGTAGTAGGAATTCGTCCAATAATATTCATTCTTTTTGCTAATAGGTTTGGTTCTACTGATTTTGCTGGGCTTTTTTGAGCAATAGCTTGATATGATTCTGATAAAGCCTTTTGAGCTTCTGCGTTGGTTTTATAAGATTTATGTATGACTCTTTTTCCAGTGATATGTTGAGAAGCAATACTCTAGACATTCTATATACCTCGAAATGGTCTTGTAAATATGACATAATACTTTTTAACAGTAACATCCTCATCTTCTTCATTTAGGTCTTTTCGTCCCTTTTTTAGTTGCTCTACTTTGTCTCTGTCGACGGTGTCAGTCCATGATACTTTATCCATCTTAGTAATCGTGGCTGTCGTGGATACTGATGTTGATACATCTCGTTGATAAGGTTGTGGTAATAAGGATGATAAAGTTTTTAATGAAGCGCTAAGCGCTTCATGTTCTGATAATAATTTATCTAATACGGTTTGTATCTCTTGTAGCTGAATTTGTACTTGCTGTATTTCTATTTCCTTCTGATGTTGTTGTTCTTGTATAGTCTTGATGTCTATTTCTATGATAGTTGATTTTTGAGTTGGAACTCTAATAAGTAATAATAACTATTCTTTGAGTTAAGGCTTTGATTAGGATGTTGAACCGAAGTCCATTAACTATTCTTTGAGTGAAGGATCTGATTAGGAATGTTGAATCAAAGTTCGAATAAGTCATTTTGCAATATGGCTAATTCCTCCTGAAGCTTTTGTACTTTCTTTTGTATGTCCAATATTGCTTTCCATTTTTGCTTCAACTTCTATTTTTTAATTCTTAATAGGTTCTCAACTGCTTCCTTTTTCTCAATGCTCATTTAGAAATTCCTTTCAGACTTTTTTTTTAAAGCGGCGTTAATATGATCTTCTTTAATTCCTGAAGTAAATATAATGATGTTATCAATATATGCTAAGCAAATATCTTCTACTCATTCTAAAATTTGATCCATAAATCTTTGATACTATAAGGAATTCTATTGGGTACGTTAATCTCAGCAAGAGGTTCTTTAAGGAGAATTATGATTTATTCTTTATTGTTATTTTTTAATTGATCTAAATGATTCTCACTACAAACTGTTTGTAGCGTGTTTTCTAGGATTTGTTGCATAGTAAATAAGAATTTAATAGTATTCAAGGATTCATGTGCTATTAATCTCACTATTTTGGTTTGAGAAATAATTGATGTGATAATTTCTTGACGTCCCTTCTTCTCAGGAAAAGAGAGGGAAATAGTACGAAGTCGTTGAATAAAAGGTTGATATAATTTTAAAAAGTTATTTCCAATAATAATATATACACCAGAGTCGTGAAGATATAATGTTGTTGTAATAAAAGGATAACTTTGGATAATAATAAGAATATAATGGCCTACATACCATATTTGATGAATAGATTTGTCAGCGACTATAATTTTAAGAGATTTATCTAATTTGATCCATGAATTTAGTATGTTGCGTTTGGCAAAACACAAGGTTGAGCCAGTATCAATATAGGCAAAGTAAGTTTTGTTTTAAATAACTGTTTTAATAAATGTGGCATTAGGATTTCATAGGGTTAATCGTTTACTCAGAACTAGTGGTTGAGGAATCTGATTCATAGGCGTAAATGTCGATATCCGAACTTATATCGGAATCTTCAATAGGGTCGTATCCAATTTCATAGGCTAATTTTAAAGTTTGTGTTTGAGTATTATTATTCAAAAACGTTGAGGACATTTATTGGCATAATGACCTTCTTCATGGCATAGCCAACAAGTACATTTTTTTGTGTTAGGGGGACAAAAGTTATTGGGTCTTGTTTGTATTTACTTTCTGGATTGTTGTCTATCTCTAAAATATTTGTGAGGATTTTTTCTTTTATATTTTTGATATTTTTTATAAGGGATTTTCTTCCATTTTTTATGTTTCTTGTATCTCTCATCATTACATCCATATTTTCCTACTTTATTTGTTATCTTGTCACAACATAATTTAATTTTAGCTTGTCTTTTAGCTGTTTCGTTGGTACAGGATTCTTGCATCCGTGTTCTTAATACTATTATTCTAGCTTCTAAGGAATCGGGAATTGTGTCAACTTTTATTACATTTTGATAAATTGATTCAATTATTAAGTGCATTCTTGATGGTAATTTTTTATAAAATAATTCAAGTGCTAAAGTTTTATGTTTGTAGTTTAAATGATAGTATTCTTTTTTAAATTCACAAATAAAATTTTCTAGGAATGCTTGAGTAATATTTTTAAATGTTGTTATGACATCTGTTTCTAATAATACAATCTTTGATGGATCGTCTAGAGTAGTTAAATAGTTATATACTATGTCTGTAGTTTGATGAACTACATAATTGAATAGGTCATCGGGAGTTAAATATTTTATTTCTTGATTTAATTGTATAAATATATTAATTTTATTTTTCCAATCTTGTAAAACCTTGTATTCATTTTCAACACATTCTAAATCTAAAATATTAGTTCCCAGTGAGTTGTCTATTGTTGGAATACATTGGTAAGAGATTTTAGTCCACTTATTCTTATAATAATATCATTGTTTATGCATATAGTTTTTGAACTTTTCATCTTATATTTCATTATAAGTACGTTTTTTCTGGGGTCTATTTTGATGACTAGATTTTGGTATGTCTTGTTTTACAGGATAATGTGGATTATAAAGATTTATATATGGATTTTCATAAAAATCAGATTCATAATCAAATACTCTTTCATTAATTTCAACTTCTTTATTCATTAATAGATATTCATCTTATATATCTAAATTATCTTCTTTTAGTATATCTAATTCTGCGAATAAATTTGTTAATTTTTCTATCAGATCTTCTAGGTTGTCCATTATATGGATGGAGGTGGTTGAATAGTTAACTTTCATCGTAATCTTCTATCTAAACTAATATGGTCTAAGTCTTCTATAGTTACACATCTTTTTTGTTCTTGTCTAATTATTGTTTGTTGTAAATTTTCAATTATTTCAATAATATCTTTCCCAAGATTTATTTTCTGACTTTGTTTTTTGGGATCTTTTAGGAATTTATCAATTAATTGAAAAATTATAATTTTTGTTTCTGTCAATTCTTTATAAGTTTCTTTATAACTATTGAATTCTTTTAGTATTTTTTGTATTTCTACATTCGGTTGTTTTACTTCATTTATTTGTTTGATTATGTCATTTATTTGATTTAGCATATTATTTTCTATAAGTTTAATATTTTCAACTAGACTATTATTCATCCTAAATGTTTTTGTAAATAATTTTCTAAATTTATTATCATTATTGGAGTGTTATTAACTTTTTCTTTTAATTCTATAAGATCTTGTTCAGTTTTTGTTAATCTATTTTGGTTTTCCATACTTATTTTTTTTGTCTTTAATTTTTCTTTTGAGTTTATAATAATACTCTGTTAAAAATTCATTTGTATTAATTACATTGTTTTGTATTTCTTGTAAATCTTTTGTATTATGATGGATTTTGAGATATGATAAGATTTCCATAATATTATTTAAGAGAGCTTTTATTTTAGAATTATCTGACGTATCGGAGTGTAAGCTTGTACTTTCGACAACATAATTAGTTCCACTAGGTAAGTTTTTTGGTAGAAGAACTATTTTGTCTGTAAAAGGTATTCCTAGTAAGTTATCAAATTCTGTAGTTATGTTTCTAACATGTAAATTATGAATTTCTAATTTTTTAATTTCGTCTATGTTATTCATAGTACAAAGATTAACTGATCCAAATTATACTATAACATAAAAAAATGCTGTAAATAATTATTAAACTAAGAATAAGAAATATTAATGGTATTGTTATTAGAAAAATAGTAATTCCATTTAATCAATAGTAATGTTTGCTTACTCTAGTGGAAGGAATGTTAGTAGAGTTTTCCATCATTAAAATTTGAAGTTGTGATTCGTACGTTGCTATAGTGTTTATAAGTTTCAAGAGTGATGTTTATTATTAACTTTCAGAGTGTTGTGTTTGTGTAGCGGAATTGAATTAGATTAGGAGAGTGAGTAAGACTGTAAGAGTAATGGAGTAGGCCTAGGCCTCCTCTCAACTATATAAGTGGGAAGAGTAGTTTACAAGCGAGAATATGCTTTCAGAGCATGGTATTACATTAAAGGATAGTCATTTGGAAGTGAGCCAAGGAAGTGAGGTTTTAATGTTGAAGTATCTGTTGGAGCCTATTTTTAGTTGTTATGTAATATCCCGAATTTTTGTGGAGCTAAGCACAATGCTTAAATAATTTTGGGATAATAGGAGCTAAAATAAACGATTAAGGTATTAGTCAAGTGAAACAGATTTGGATAAAGTGAACCTTGATACCTGTATTATTTAGCTTATGGGAAGGGTTGTGATTAAGTGGAGAATTGTTTGATGATATATGGAGTTTGATTAAACGATATCATCTAGATTGACAGTTGGTGGAATTAGTAAGAGAAAATGTATTTGAATATAATAAGGTTGAAGGTATAGGATTTATAATATTTTAGGGCATATTGAATTTAATGAAGAATGATGTTAAGAAAGAGTAGTGGAGCATATAGTATAAGTTGGTAGATGATATGAATGTTCAAATATATATATGGATTTAGTGCATAATAGTTTGGAGAAAATGAAGTGGTATGAAGGATATTAGAATTACAATTAAGACCTTAGGATATGGTTGCAATATATATATGTGTGTGTGTGTGTGTGTGTGTACACATATGAATATAAATATCATGTTAAGGAAATAAATATGGAGGAAATATGTATAAATATGTATATTCTGAAGAAGGAAACTCGCGGTCGTTCGGGGCGGTCGAATGGCGAGGTGTCGATAGATCGGCGTGATCATCCACCATTCTAGAACAAGGATTTCTGAGTTGATCGATTGCATGATGGTCAATCGGCTACTGAAGAATTCAATCAACCACCATTTATGAAGGTGCTCTTGAGAGGTTTAATTGACGCCTGAAGATGGAGAGACTGTCGTCTGAAGCGTCTGGACATCAAAGAGTTGCGTCCTGTGGCCTTTTGCCTTTGTTTCGATAATGAAAAGTCATGTTAAGTGGCCTATAAATAGAGAGGTGAGGGACTAGAGTTCACAGAGGAAGAAATTGTGGGGTTACTTTGTCGAAATGTTGTGAGAAACTGTAAGGTTGAGGTTGAAGTCTTTGATGTGTTGGAGTTGAGTTTTAAAGTGAGAAAGTTTGAGAGTTATTACAGAGAGGGTTCTGTGTTTTGGAAAAAGGAGAGAAACTGTGATGGTTCAGTGAGAGAGACAGTAAGCTGTGAGGTCCTAGAGGAAGGTTCACAGAGAAGAGAAATTGTAAGGATACTCTTTGATGTTTGGATGGTGTGAGGTCGAGTGCTTCAGGGAGTTAGGGAAAGAAACAAAACCGAGGAATTATTCTGGAGGTATGTGTTCTTTAGTTTAGTTTTTGCATGGAGAAATATTTATAATATTGTTTCTACTGAGTGATAAGGTTGTATTTTGTTGGAGAAATATTTTATTGGAATTATATTATATGTTGATGAAGTTGGATGACATATCTCCGACTGTAATTTTTGCACCCTATTTGGTTGCTGTATTCTGCCATGTTGGGTTGTTGTTTTGGGATAGTAGGAAATTGAAGCATGAGTTAAGTAACTTGTTGAAGGACAATAGTAGTTTTTGGAAATAGTTAGGAAATATTAAATCGAGATTATGACTGTTAAGTTGGATATAGGATAGTATTGATCGTGGGATACTCACTGCTCAGAGTTTGAAACTAAGGAACTATTATCAGGAAATAATTATTGACGCTTATTTAATTATGAATAGGTGTTGACGAGGAGAAACTTTAACTGGTAACCCATCAGAGCTAAGGACTTCAGGTAAGTGGTACTGCATGTATTTTGTCCGAAAGGGCCTACATCACGAGAATTAGGGAGTGTTTATTGTTTGTTTGATTGCTTGTTATGAATTATATGTTTATTAGATTTAAGTTCAGTTCTTAATTAGGACGAATCACGTTTTAAGGATACGATTGAGAAACACGTTAAATAGGATTGTATGCGCACAACAACGTTAAGACTTGGAATCCTAGAGTACACGAAAATGGAATATACGTAAATAGTTGTTTTTATGGTCCGGTTGGTTACACCTGGAAAAAAAACCAAAGATAAGTAAATAGCTGTCGTCCGGTTGGATACGCCCGGAACAGAAATCAAAGATAAGTAAACAGATGTTTGTGTGGTCCGATTGGATATGCCCGACACAAACAAATTAAATAATAGTAAAAGACAGGAACAGTAAATAACGGTTTTGTGGTTCGATTGGATACGCCTAGCACGAACACGGAATAAATAACAATAAAAGACATGAATAGTAACATGTATGCAAAATTGAAAACTGTATACGATGTTACAAAAGTTATATGTGTATTTTATGTTTTATGTTTACACCGCTTATTGAGCTTTAGACTCATAGTTAGGTCGCGTTGATGTAGGTAAGGAGCTGATGATTGAATAAAGTTGATAAAAGACGTAGCTGAAGAAGTATTTCCTGGTTGGGCGTTTGTACAGTTGGCAACATTGACCTTGGGGTTATGGCTATCGGAAATAGAATAAATGTATTTAAATGTTTTAAAAGTTTTCAAGTGTTTAATGACTGCAAACTGTTTTAAGTTAACATTTTATGTGTTTACTTAATAGCTTTTACACTACTGGATCGTGGTATTTAAATGTAAAAGACTTTCGCATTTCGTTTACTTTGAGTTTTATATATAAAAGACTTCTACTGTTTGTTACTCTGGTTTTCCCTCATGAGTGTTTTTAAAAGAAAAAAAATTTTTATACGAAAAAAGTTACGGGATGTTACATGTTATCCCTATAACGATCCAAATTTTTATCCTTCCATTTTATTTTAGTTTTTAAAAAATGCAATTTAAAATTTTTAACTCTAAATGCGGCAAAACCTTTATGGAAAATCTCTTTAATTTAAGATCAGAGTGCCTTTTTCGAAATCCTGATTGTTACTACATTTTTCTTGAACTTGTTTAAATCGTAAGAAATTAAATCATTGGTTTATTTAGAAAATCTAACGGAAACGAGATTAAATAGCGGAAATGAATTTCAAGACCATTTAGTTAAAGCATTTATTAAACAGGAAGTCTAAATCAAACATTCTTAAATTTGAGGGATAAACTGCCACATATTTAAAATATACGAGTTAGGGCCATAGTTAATATTTTTACAAAACATGTTTACTGTTTAACCCTTACAAAATATGTTCTTCTTCTTTCTCTTAGCCATCAGTGTACTCTGGTCTCGTCTTTGCAGGATAACCCATAGGTTCCACGGGGATTGCATCCTCCTCGATTCCTAGAACTACCATTTCATTACCTACACCACAAGTAAGGACGTGAGCCAATGGCCCAGTAAAGAAATGAGAGTTATGCTTACAATATGCCTCTCTTTAGTCTTTTATGGAATAGTGGCCACCCTGACCAATCTTTTCTTTACATTCGATTGTTCGTTCTTTACTCGTTCTTCGAGCTATAATTGAGAGGTTTTTCTCGTGCAATGACATAGTGATCGGACATAACCTTTATCTTGTAAACTAGAACTCCCGTACCCTATAAGGGAAGGGCTCCGCCTAGTTTACGGACTAGACCCGCTACCAATCCACTCCCAATTCTCCTTTTTCTACTTTTCTTAGCTTTTTCTTTTCGTTTTTCTCTCACCAATGCATGTGAGTACCACCCCAAGGTAGCACTCCCTAATTGTTTCTATCAACATGATGCATGGACATGATAATAACTAGGTGACGCATATATTCAAAGTACGTAACTGAACTTTTAGTAAGACGACAACCCAAATAATACACAGCAAAATTTAAAGATATATGCCAAAGTGAAAGCGTACATAGCAAAATAGTAAATGCCAAAATAAAAGCATAAGGAATTAAAAGCGTACTTATCAGGCAACTATAAAGGAAAACGCATGGAAGCTATCCAATATACGACAAAACATACTAACTGTGACAACTAAGCATCCTCAATTAAATGTCAATTACGTGCTTGAATGGATTTAGCAAATAATGGTCAACAATCTAACATGGTAATTTAACACACATGAGGATTAATAGGTCACTTAACATACTGAAACATTTGAAGGCAACAACGAACAAATTAACTCACAGTAATAGTTGGTTAGCATACGAGAAACAATTAATCACGATTAATTACCATGCTTGAGCTTTAAAGGAGTGATGGTTGATTTACAAGCTTAAAGTTAAAGGAGAACATGCTTGAGGGTTAACAAGAATAGGTAAGAATAGGTAATTAACGTACTTGATGTTTAAACAATAATTAAATTGTCATGCTAAGAATTTTATCTAAGCCTTAACTAACACGCTTGAATGTTATACGAGAGTAAATTAACATTTTAGTAATTAATTTCAAGTTGCATACTTGGGGAGTTGCAAGATAATTACTAATTGGCATGCTTGAAACTAGCAGAATGGAAATGAATAAATCATGCTCGAATGTTGGCAGTTAACAGTGACCTATTGGGTTTGGAAATTAAACAAGATAACTAAGGCACAACATACATTATAATCACAACAAAGTGGTGACGAGTTATGCACTTAACAACAGAGAAGGGAACTGAACCAGCAGAGTATAAATACAAATAAGTGCAGGAAAATATGAACCCAATCACCTATGAACCCAAGTAGTAAAGCACAATATTGAGTTGAAATTAAAACACACCAAGGAACTAAGTAGCAGAATGGTGACACAACTAAGTGTTCTCACAATACAGGGTCATTTTGTTCTCTTCATTAGCATTTATGTTTCATTCACGGTTCCTTGCTTATAGTCTTATCATCAAGCAATTGTTCTTAATAACAATAAATCATAAGTTGAAACTATAGTAACAGCAAGGTATATAAATGTAGCAGGTAATTATAGAGTGAAGAAATTTCGCAGGAAACAACCATAGAGAAATTTTACAGATTCTAACTATAATAACACACACAAAATTACTTGTGGGTAAGGGGTCCTCTGGCTAAGACTACCCATTCCCTTACCTAAACTTTGAAGAAGCAAGCAGTGACATCTGAAGAACCCCACTCCCACCTAGATGAGAAGAAGACAGAATAGAGAAGGAAAAAAGCAGAGGATGCTGGAAAAACTAAAGGGGCAGCTGGAGAATAAAAGGGAGGCTTACTTGCTAGGTAATCATCACATAGGGGAGAGGGGAGGGAAGGGATGATGGTTGCCTAGGCTGGAGCTGGGCGATTCCCTTGTCTGGAGCGTTTTTCTTCGTCAAAATCTAGTGTATTAATGGACTACACGACAAGTTGTCTGATTTAAATCCTTAAATTTTTATATCCTACGATCTTTCAAACGAGTGCAGACCCATTATCCTCATTCGCAGTCATCTGCAAGGCAAAACCCCCCAGGCCAAAATGTGGCCTAGGACGAGAAATGGTGTTCGATTTTTGTCCATACCATTTGAAACATATTTGGACGCGATATAGCGTCTGGATGAAGCATCCGAACGCGTCTGAATTCGTCCATAATTTGGACATATTCAAATCCATAATGTCTGCCTGTGTCTGCGAGCGTCTGGGGTCGTCTGAAAACTCGCAGTACAGGTGAATTAGGACAAGAAACAGCATCCTCATTCGTCCCAATTCTCGGGACGGCATCCCAAGCATTTTCGGATGACATGGCTCATCCATAACATCGTCCGCAGGCGTCCAAAAACGCCTAGACAACATTTTTCTCACATTTTACTACTTAACCTCTTACTCCATAGTCTTTCCCCACAATACATGTCACGAATAAACAAGTGTATACACGCAATGCAATGTATAAGTTTTTTGCCAAAGTTTGATTACATCGCGAACACAGAAAAATTAATACCGGGGTATTACAATCCCTAAAGACTTGCAGCAACAACCCCAACCTATCTAGCCATCTACAATCTCCATATTTTTGGCAAAACTCTAGATGCTTAGAGACGGGTTGCCACTCAGTAGTCAATCCAGGCATCTTGAGCTTTGCCAAAAATATGGAGATGGGAGATGGATAGGTTGTGGACCTGAGGTTGTTGCAGCAAGTCTTTAGGGGTAACAACAACAACTAACAATAGGCTCCAACATTGCTTCAACAATAAAACCTCACTTCTTTGGTCCAATTTCAGATGACTCTCCTTCATTGTAATACTGTGCTCTGAAAGCCTATTCTCGTTTGTACTTTGTAAATTACTAAATTATGTATTTGTCAATTAAGTTTGTAAATTAAGTTTTGGATAGCTCTGTATGGATTGTATTGGTAATGCAATTATACAATGGATGGATGTATATTGTATTGTATTTGGAAAACTATTATGTTAATGAAACCATCATGGCGTCACTTGAGAATTGAGTTGCAAATTGAAAGTTGAAAGTGAAGTCGTAAGACATATTTGAGTTTGAGTTTGAGTTGTGAATTGAATCTGTAACTCAACACGTTCGTCCCTCGACACAAAATGGACGTCCCTCAACACAAAATGGACGTCCCTCAACGCAATTAGGACATCCATCGATACACAATGGATATCCCTCGACAAAAAATGGATGTCCCTCAACACAAAACGGACATCCCTCTGCACTAAATGGATGTCACGTGCATTAAAATGGACGTCCCTCAACACAAAGTAGACATCCCTCGACACAAAATGGGCATCTCTCGACATAAAATGGAGGTCTCTCACCGTAAAACGGACATCCCTCGACCCAAAATGGATTACAGACGTTAGTGTCACCTAGTCATGAGTCACACAGTCACCCAGAATAAAGTACAAACATTATACAATAAACAATGGTACAATACCAACATCCGACTAACCGTGTAACATCCCAGTTATTCTTTCAATTTAAAACTCACAATTTTTGAAAACTTTTTCTTTTAAATCACAGCGGAAGACTTTTCATTTAAACGAAATTAAACTCTTTTTTGTTAAACTATTTATTACGTAAAACATAGCATACTGTAAAACTTTAAAACATTGCAAGGAAGACTTGTATTTTTAATACTTAAAGAATTAAATATCATTGAAAACCTCCTTTATGTAACGAAATACCATAACAAAAGTTCACTTGTCAAAAACGTTATTGCCAAACATTACATTTCTTCCTTAAACCTTTTTAGCCTAACCAGCTGCCAAGCTCGCAACGCACAAATGTCTCATCAACTGCTACTATCTTTGATCCTTTGCATACCCACATTACAGGACCTAACTATGAGCCTAACACTCAGTACGTAGTATAAAATTAAAACGTGCTCATACAATACTATTCAAACACATACAGTTTTCTATTTTGTTTATCTGTCTTTTACCGTTGCATTTTCCTTTCACTGTTGAGTTTTCCTTTATCTGTTTTTTCTTTAAACATCTCTTTGAGTGAGAGCAACCTCTTTTGTTTCTGAACTCACTCACCCGTTGGATGAGAGGAACCTCTTTAGTCTCCGAACTCACCCAAACAAGTTCACTTCCAGTACGGCATCAACCGAAAGCTATGCTAGCATTTATACACATCAATGTACAACAATGGGTTCCGACAACAATCAGTTTTGACATCAATCGAGAATGTACTAGCAGCCACGCGAATCAATGCTAATGGCCCCACTTACCATTAGCTGGTCTATTTCGACATCAATTGAGAACAAACACTTCGTATTCTTTTATTTAATTGTCTTTTACTGTTATTTATTCTGTGACTTGTTCCCACGTGAGAGCAACTTCTCAAGTCTCTAAACTCACATAGAAACTATTCCCTTACATTTACGTTTATTTGTAATTCATTTATGTTTGTACTTTCGTGTGCATTACGAACAATGATGCAAGCATACAATTCTATCTATTGTGTCTATTATCATAACCTCATAATATGTACCATATCCAAATAAAGAATTGAACTTAAATCCAATAAACACACAAGCAATCATTGAATAGTATGTTTCCAATATAACATTAGCTATGCATTAAATAAACAAACATCAAACAAACACCCCCTAATTCTCGTGATGTAGGCCCTTTCGGACAAAACACATGCAATACTACGTACCTAGAGTCCTTAGCTTTCATGGTTTACCAATAAAAATTATCCTTCTCGAAACCTAATCATGATGTATACATATAGCTATTAATAATTACTTTTCAATAATAAAGTCCTCTAACTTCAACAAACATGCTTAGTATTTTCCACCTAACCTTTAATTAACATTTCCTAACTATTCCAAAACTAATATTTAACTACATCATTTCCTTCCACCATTCACTAATACACCCAACAACAATTCCAACAAGGTATATCTTTCCAATCATATTTATCATATCAACTTAATCATTCCCAACAATATATATCCAATAAATAACATTCAATCATATGTAGAAATGGAACTCCAAACAAATCCCACCTAATATCATAACCATGTACTTTTCCATAAGTATTAATAATAACCACAATAATTATTTATCAACAAAGAGCACACAAGTAGAAATCAATACTTGAAGCATTCGATAACTTAAACCCAGAGAATTAATCTCCAATTATTGAACTTCATAGACCACTTCATTCTCCAACATTTCTTCACAGCTGTTTCACCACTGTGTTGTTTCCTTCAGACTTCTTCCATTCAATAAAATCACAAACTCTTCATTCTCATCAATTCCTTCCCAAAACAGAGAAGTGCATCGCAACCCAACTCAAACCTTCACTCTCTCACGCTCAGTCTCTTCTCCTAGACTCTCACAAACATTACAGATTTCTCATCTAGAAGGAAAACTCCTCTCAACAAATCGGCAGAGCTCCCGCAGTGTTTTCCTTCACTCCCTCTCAAACTTCACTGCCATTATCACCATTTATAGGCAATATGCTACGTCTCTTCATGTTCATAAGGCCAAACGTTGGTGTCCTTTAATGTTCATATGTGTTTAACGTCGATCCGTTTCATCTTCAATGCATAGAACACAGACCAGAAGCTTCCAGCGACTTTTTTTAGCTTCTAGGTGACATTTAATTTGGCGGTTGATTGATTCCAAACCATGATCGACTGTCATGCTCATTTGATTAGTCACAAACTCACTTTTTAATACACTGGTTGACTGGTGTTCATGGGAGACCAACCGCCATTCATTTTTGACCACCCGCCACTCAAAAATCAGTAAATGTGTACATATATATATATATATATATATATATATATATATATATATTCTTATAACCTCATTATTAACTACTTATATTACTTCTCTTAATTCTAACTATTATCTCCTAACTCTCCAATTTATTCGTGCGTTACATAAACAAACATCATATCCAAAACTAGTACTAGATTCAATATACTCTTAATTGCAATTTCTAATATCTTTCGTTTGATTTCATCTTCTCCAAACCAATATGCACTAATTCCATATATATTTGGACATCATCTAAACCAAATTATACTATATATTCCACTATTCTTCCTTTACTTTTGCCTAAGTTAAATTCCAATAACGGATAAGAACCTTATTATTCTTAAGCTCTTAGTCCATATAATATCCAAATAACATCCAAATATATTTTCTCTTGCTAATTCCACTACAAATCGATCTAATTCACATTGTCCTCTCTAACTCTAAATACCATCACAAAATTCTCCATAACCTTAATCATTTTCCCAAACTAAATATGAACATAATTCAGGCATCGTAATTCACTTTATCCAAACATGTTTCACTTGACCAACATCCTAAATTGTCTAATTTAACTCCTCGTATTACTTGTGGTGTAGGTAGGAATGATATACAGATAATAATAGGCTCATATACGAGAACGACAAACAAATAATAAAGTAGAGGTGAAGGATTTGCACGGGTGAGATTGAAGCTGGCCAGGCTAAAGAGTAAAATGAGAAACGGTTGTAATCACATAAGTTTTATTATATTGTATTCCATTGTTTAGTTTCTTCTTTAAATGATTCATTCACGCTTCCGCCATGTTTTACAACCATTTACTTTACAACGCTTCTGCACAATTTATCAATTGGTATTCATAACAAGTTTAATGAAAGAGTTAGTAACGATTCAGTTAGACGCACTCTGATATGTTTTGCTTTAAAAAGAAAATTTCAAAATTTACGCATTTTAACAGATTTGCAAAAAAACCAGGTCGTTACACGCCGGAACCATATGCCACAACAGCCGCACGCCAGAAATCAACCGTCGGACAATGCTCTACACAGCTTGCCTGGCGTTCTCATCTTGCAATTTCCCGATCGCTCTCTCCATCTCTCTCTCTCTCTCTCTCTCTCTCTCTCTCTCTCTCTCTCCGTCTCTCTCTCTCTTCTTGGTTCTGCCTCACAAATATGGCCAGCAAACATTTCTCCCCCTTCTTTTAATTTCTGAACTAGGCCACATCTAATCCGAACTGGTTCACCTGCTGAACCAGTTCAGCCCTTTCCCCTAATTCATTTCCTTTTAATTTCTAACTAATCCCCTTTTATTTAATTTTATTTTATTTATTTTAATTCCCATTATATTAGTTCGTCACTTAATCCTCATTTTCGAACCAGACAACTCATTTATTTCTAGACCAAGCCAAATCATCCAATCTTATTTCTCTGTTTTTTTTATCCTACTAACTTAGCCCTGATTATTATCCCAATAATTCTCCTAAATTATAATACAACGATTACGTCATTAGTAATATCCTGATAAATATCTAATTAATCCAATTACCCCAAATTACTTTCCAATTATCCTTATTAAATCCCGTTATGAAAAGTCGGGGTATTACAGACCGTGTGAAGATGGATGGCCATGAGACACAAGACGTTTAGAAAATCAATCGTTGATCTCCAGACTTTGATTTCTATTAACAGTCGCCAGTCATCAATGGCCATGCACGAATGTCCTTCCAGCAACCATCCGAAGACGAAGAGGTGACAATATTAATGTTCCATGCATCAATGAAGTGTTGACGTAGAAGACTCTCCAGTTCCAGCGACGTTTTTCATCTCCAGACAACGTTTAACATTGGCAGTAAATTGATTTTGATGAAGGACGATTGACCGCCCATCAGCTAAACGCCCATATATTTCTTCAGAAAACTTTAACATTTTCCTGCCGGTCGATTGCGCCGGTCGATCGACGTCTCTTCGATCAACCTCTAAGATTGACCACAGATTCCAAATAAATGATATACGCATATTCTCTAGATTATCTATACACCAAAACCTTATATATATATCATTTACCTACACATTTCTAAACCCTATTACATCCAAACTTCTAATCCTTACAGTATCCTTACAATATCCAAATACGTCCAATTACGTTCAAATATATTTTCTCTTTGGCCAACACTTCAATTGTCCAACAATCCAACTATCCATAAATTTATTACTTAATACTCAAATTATATATTCTATAATTCTTCTTCCATCTTAGTCTTTTATTAAATCCAATACACTCCAAAATATAATAAACCTTATAACTTCAACCTTATTATATCCAAGTGCATTTTCTCTTACTAATCCACTAACTACCAATCACCGACTCAGTCATGATATCATCTTTCCTAAATCCAAGTATCACCAACCCATTCACAAATAACCTTAATCCTTTCCTTAAACTAATTATGAACATATCAGGGTATCATAATTCACTTATTTCAAATGCATTTCTCTTGACCAATATTTCTACTTGTTCAACTTAGCTCCTAATATCCTCAATGTTATCACTTAAGTTATGTCTTCAGCTCAACGAAGATTCGAGATATTACATATATGTCATGAAAAAACTTATGAGTCGTGAATACTTTGAACCGGGTTTTATTATCTTGAACCATATGAGCAAAGTTCATTCTAGTATAGCTAAGAGTCTTCCTTATAATACCTTGGTTACGTCCATTCTTTGGTACTTTGAGATTGAAATTCCTATTGGTGAGGATGTACAAAAGGAAAAAGGCACAGATATTTATATTCAAAATACACTGGCTGAAATGGGAATTCAGAAGTGGGGCGACCTTTGGAGTTTAAGCATAAAATTCAGGCTATTAGAGATGCAACAATTCCGGAGGATGTTTCTGCCCCTCCCACCTATATTGAGCCTCCAGTTCCAATGGCGAATGATCCTATGCACACGTATTTGCCAGCATCGTCCCAACCTTCTACTGAACCCTCATCGGGTTATCATATCTTAATACTGGCAGAAGATTACGATTCCTTGTTGGTTGGCATGGCAAATGTGACTACTAGGATGTTGGAGACAAGAGAGAAATGAGGGGGATGGAAGACGAGTTCTCCAGGATCGATAGGTCCAGTGAATCAATGAGGAGGGAAATTCATTATATCTGGAAATGGATTGAAGGATATAAGCACGTTGGTGAGAGTGTAGCCATGTGTCAATACAAAAAAAGACAAGGAAGGCTGTCGGCTCCCCCTCTTCTTGATGATGATGATGTGCCCTCTCCACCTAATGCAGCATTGCCCTTGGATGAATAAAGGTTCATATGTTGTTTAGAGTCAGCTTTTTTGAAATGTAAAAGCATATGAAAAGATTAATTGGTTTTGCTTTGACTTGAATATTTGTTCCTTTCGAATTAAGATTTAGTTAATTCTAGAAATCAAGTAGGAAATTTCTACAACTGTTTGAGTTTTGAATGCAAGTTGTATGGAAAGTAGCCTTGAGGGAGTAAAAAAAGAAGGGAAACTCTGCTCAAATTTTTATAAAATTTGGGAGTATAAGTTGGAAAACAAGTCATGCAGGAAACTAAATTGAGAAGACAATTAGGTGAGACTACCTATAATGTGAAGAGTTAGATAAAGGACAAAGTTATGAGAGTAAAGGAACTTGAAGATCTTAGGCTAAGCTGAAATTTTGACGAAATTTTTTTTTCACAAGAGGAGTATGTATGTAATACCCCGATAAATTCATCTGTTTATGTAATATAATGAATTTTGTAAAATAAATATTTTAACTGTGGGATGGTGTTTTGTGGTTGGAATAATGTGGTGTAAATGTATTGAAAATATTGGGGAATGATTAAAGTATGAATTTTAAGGAAAATGTACATTTTGGGTTCTCGGTGCCAATGCGGTTGAAGACGCGATTGAGCTTCTCGTTCGAAATCCATTACAGATTGCATTTTGGGTTTTCGATCATAGTGCGGTCAAAGAAGCGGTCGAGGTTCGCGTCTGAAATACATTGCAAATTGCATTTTGGACTTTTCAGTTGTTGCCCGGTCGTGTCTTTTGGTCGACAAACTCGACCGAATGTGGAAAATACATTGGACTGGGCGACACACTGGGCAACATGGAAGTAGCATGGAATTACGTTACTCTGATCGACAATCGAAGATAGGTCGACTGTAGTTGTCGACCGGACTATCGCTAGAGTCACGTGGTTTTTAGAAACTCGGCGTTTTATATTACTTCGGGCGACATGAACAGTCGCCCAGAATGTCTACTGCCCCTAATGGATTTCTGAAAATTGAGTTTCTTCCCACGACAATTTCTGGGTTTACCGATGACTTTTCCCTCAATTTTCTCGAACGGATAACACAATCTACATGGCAATTGTCTATTGGACCACCTAAATGTGGTTGGTGAGATGTCTATCATGGGAAGCTTCTCTAGGAAGCCTCTTCTCTCTGCTATATGAGAGAGATGAAGCTCTCTGTTGAAGAACTTACAAGCAGAGAAGGGAGTGTGAGTACAGGGTTGAGGGTGAGGGACTTGCTTCTGGAATTTTGGGGAGAGCTTATAGGTGTGTGTTCGGTGTAGGAAGCTGCTGGTTTTGGGACGTTTAGTAGCTGTGTTTTTCAGTGCATGTGACCTTCGATTTATGGTAATTGTGATGTAAGAATTAAGGTAGAGTCATGGCCAGTTGAGGACCTACAGCACAAGTCGTGTCCTTCGTTGTTTGACTTAATATATTTGTTGTTAATGTTGCTATCATCTGGACGATTTTGATAATGTTTCTACCTTCTGAATAGTTTTGTTAATGCTTATGTCTTAACGAATGTTTCCTGCTCATATGAGTTCATAGTACTCATTGTCTAATTTTGTATACTTCTTGATATTGCTCTGTTAGATTATTAGTCTTTTCATGACTTTATCTTCTGCTATATAATCACTTTTTAGTTTAGGATTCTTACTCTGCTAGATTATGCTGGCTATTTTGATTTTGGTTACTCCTTGGCATTGTTAACTACTGATTACTCATTGTGAAATCAACTTCCAGCATGTTGTGTTATTGTATGAAAAATATTGAGCTGCTAGTATAGGACTTACTCTTTTGATTTCTTGTGATGTTGAAACTGCCAAAATATATGCTACTTTGAGTAGTTCGATCACTTGCTGCTTAATGGCCACTGTTGATTTAACTCTTATTTTGCTATGAATATTTCCCTGTTACTTGGTCCACAAATCTGTGAAATTAGTATTAATGTTCATTGGCTTGTAAGCTAGATTACTGTGGTTTAATTTTTGCCTAATAGTTGTCCATGTTAATCACCCTTTTTCTTGCAATCATTCGGATATCAATAAATGTCTTAATGTTTAGTAATGCTTACTTTGTTGTTAACTAAATAAAATGGGTTGCTAGTTCATATTTAGATAAGCTTTGAAATATCCCGTTTTATAGCATTTCTCCATGTTATAGCACGATATAGTTTATAACCTGTTCTATGAATTAATTGTTGTTCTTCTATTTAAATTATGCCATTTTAATTGCCTTTGCACTATATTGCCTTGTGTTAGCTTTCCATTATTTAATTTGTTGATTTTAATTAATTGGATTATTGCTCAATCCCATCATCTTATATTATATTGTTTGGTAATATAGGTTGTTGACTTTCTTTTAATTGTTTGCTTGGACTTGCTTCAATTAGTTTTGTTTAGTTTCCAGTGATATGATATTGACATATTGTTGTGATTGTTGTGGCGCATTGACATGCATCATGATAATAGAAACCATTAGGAATGCCATGTGAGGATTGGTATTCATATGCATTTTGTAAGAGAAAAATGGATAAAGAAAATGAATGTAAAGGGAATTGGAGGTTGGGGAGGTGGTTCGGATCGTAACCGGGTAGACTCGATATTATGCCCTTCCTTTGTCAGGCCACGAGAGCCTGTCTACTCAAGGGTTAGATGCTAACTAGTGGCTACTCTCCCTGCGATGGATACCTCCAATGTCCCAACTCAATGTACAAGTTAATGTATATAACCGTGAGTAAAGAACAGTTTTGGTGTATTCCATTTTGACATAATCAGTTACAGACATACATCATATTGCATCTCATTTCTTGCTGGGCCTTAGGCTCATAGTTTACTTGGGGTGTAGGTAATTGTCAGGATGTTATCGCTCTCGAAGTGGATGAGGAGACAATACCCGTTGAGCACTTCGGTTACCCAGCCAAATCGACCTGAGAGGGTTATGGCTCGCATGAAGCAAAAACACTATTTTGAAATAGTTTGAGAACGGATAACGTTTTTGTAAAACTAATACCTCACGTTTTAATTGTCAAACTGCATTTTGGATCTAATTATGTTTCTGCATTTACTTTGATTTAACTATGCATTTTTAATTTATCTCATTCACCTTAATTATTTCCTCTCGTATGTTTTAAATAAATAGAAAGAAATTTTTACACTGTAATTAAAAAGGGGAAAAGTTCCAAAATTAACGTGGGGCGTTACTGTTGGTATCAATGCATAATCGTGTCAAACTCGATTTTGTAGACCACTGGTAACTCAAAACTCATCAAGCAATACTCCTCTGATTGTAAGTTTACTTTTTTTCCTTGACCTATTTTCCTTAACTTATTATGTGAAAACGTATAGGATTATAAAATGGCTAGGCGAGCGAGAGTAAACATTCTGGTTAATGACAAGAGGAACGAGGCACTCGGCCGTCAAGAAATCCCTGACGGCCATGGGTGTGAAACTCGAGAATTTTCAAGAGAATAAATTTTCCGTGTAAATTTTTTTCCACACTTCAATTTTGTCATAACGTTGGAGAATTGACTTGATTGTCACATAGCGATCATATGTGGAATTTTGGTCAAATGGTCAAATCAAAGAAATTGAAAATTTTCGAACTGAAAATTTATTTAAGAAATAGATTTGACGAATTAATTAGAGCGATAAATATTGCTGAGTAATGTTCGTAACAAGTTGGGGATTGGATTGGACTGATTTAATGTGTAATACACATTGATTATGTATTATGAAATGAGTAGAGTATATTAAATGGAATGGAAGAAATAAAGTGACGAAAGAATTAGGGGTGAAATTGGAAATGTCAAGATTAGAAAAAAAAAAAAGGGGGAATAAAGTTGGATGTGGAGAGTTGACAACTGACGTGACTTTGAAATGAAGAAGAAAGAGAGGATTAAATAAAATATAAAGAAAAGTAAATATTAAAATAAAAGAAATGGAAAGTAAAAGAATAAAATGAAGGGAGAGAAGTAGAGGTGGCTAACGGGCGGGCTGGCTCAACCCATTACTGTAGCGGGCCGAGCTCACTACAGTAATCGAGCGGGCTCGGCCCGAGCCCGGTAGGCGGGCTGAGTCAAGCCCGAAAATTTTGGCTCGCGAGCCTGGCGGGCTGGCCCGGCGAGCCCGCCCGCCAACCACCAGCCCGAGCCGGCGAGCCCGTCCAACCTTGGCTCCCGAGTTCGTCGAAGGACGAACGAAGCTCGTCGTCGGGGCGTCGAAGGACGAAGCTCGTCGTCGACTATCGAGGCGTCGACGAACGAAGGTCGTCGCAGGCTGGAGGAGGTCGTCGTCGGCTCGCGTTCTAGTTTCGAAGCTCGTCGTCGTCTTCGTTGTAGTCTGCCAGTCTCGTGCTCGTCGTCGCCGTCGTCGAGCTTCGAATCGGGTGCCGTCGCCCGTCGGGAATGCAGGACGACTCTCTGTGAGAGTCTGGAGACTCTCACAAGAGTCTGAGACTCTGAGAGAGTCTGGAGACTCTGTCACAGAGTCTCGAGACTCTCTGACTCTCACAGAGAGAGTCGAGACTCTCGGTGAGAGTCTCGACTCACTATGTGAGAGTGGATCTCTCTTTGCAACGATCCAAAGATCGTTGGTGTTGGGCTCGTTAGGCTCGGCTCGTTAAGGCTCGTTAAGGCTCGTTAAGCTCGCTCGGCTCGTTAGGCTCGGCTCGTTAGGCTCGGCAGGCTCATTAGGCTCGGCTCGTTAGGTTCGGCTCGTTAAGCTCGGCTCGTTAGGCTCGGTAGGCTCTTTAGGCTCGGCTCGTTAAGCTCGACAGGCTCGACGAGCCAGACTTTTTCAGGCTCGGCCAGCTCGGCTCGGCTCGTTGGCCACCTCTAGAGAGAAGAAACACACCCGCGGGCAAAATTTGAGAAAGGGAATAGGTTTTTTTTTTATTCTTCCCTCCTTCTCGTCTCTGCTTCCTTTGGCCGCTAGAGAGCTTTCACAAGGAGAGGCTGACTGAAGCGAAAACGACAGGAGAGCTCCGTGCACAGGTGAGCGACCCTGTCCGAGCGAGAGGAGAGACGGTCCGACATTGTCGAATCCGCTGGTGAGCCGTTCGACAGCGAACTTTCCGGTAATGCCTCTGGACGGCAAGGACAGAGCCGACGCTCCTCTGTTCTCCATTTTCCTATTGAGGTGAGGATTCTGTTGGTTTTGTTTTCAGCCGTTCAGCTTGATCATTTTTGTCCGTGTTTACTGCATTTCTGTCCGAGGACATTTCGGTTGGACAAGAAGCAGTCCTTCGGCGAGCTGCGAACGGACAGTTCGGGCGAGAGCGACCTGTCCATCGAGCGGGGATTCTTCCTCCGATTTTTGGTGAGTTTTGAAACCCCCGATCTAATTTAGTAAAGGAATTCAGATTGAATGATGGATTACAGTTTGGGTAGTGAATTTTTGGGACTGTTACTGTATTTTTCTCTGGAATGCCAAATCCTACTGTCTTGATTAATAATGGATGGAGACTAATTTATCATTGATTGGATCTGTTCTTTACATTGGTTCTGCTTTGGATTTCTGATTGGGTGATGAATTCCTGATTCTTGTTGTATTGGGTTTATATTTGATTTATGTTAGCCATTGATGTTGGAAGGCCAAGGATTGTAGTTTGGCCTCTCGGCCAATTTGGGTTGTTACGGTTTTGAAAGGGAATGCCGTAAGCTAGGATTATTTCCATTTCAGTTTTGCTATGTAGTACTTAGTTTGGTCATTGGTGAACTTGAAGATTTTAATTTGTAGTGGGAAATTATCTTTGGAGATAAATATTGAGGATTTAAAAAATGGTTGGGTTGGAAATCTTGCCCATTTGGAAAATTTGTTTGCTATTGGTTAAATTATTGTGTTTGACATATTTTAGGCTCTGTCGAGTTCGAGGACTTTGAGCTGGTACCTGAGTTTATTGCTCCTCTAGTTAAAAGGAGAGATCGCCGTCGAGGTAGGGGCTTTATACTTAGTGGCTTGCATCGCATTGCATAGTTTTAAAAATAAAACCGTATTTTGTGAAATACCACACATGAAAAACTTGACGGGGACTGTTCGACAACACGTCAGCTTTTTATACTATACATGTACAATAGTTTTACACGTTTACTTTTGTACATTGGATTTCATGTTTTTATATGATGATAATAATCTGTTTGAGATGACTCCTCCTGACACTTTGAACGGTCGCGAATGTCAAAGTATCAAGGGGACACCCTCGATACATCTCCTACTGCGTGGAGATGGTTTGTTTGCCCGCTATGTGAAATAGGAGACTTTGGGAAGGTGTTGACTGCTTTCGTGGGTTGCAAATCCCTAAACCTGATCAGGGTGTGTTTATTATGGGCGTGTCGTAGCAGAATTTGCACAACAACCTGGGTGACGGGCCCGATCTATGAACCGCCGTCATTTTTCTTCCTCCGGGCTCATGAGGTGTTGCTTGCATGATATGGCCACCTTTCTGTGTAGTTTGTTCGGAGGAGTCCTTGAGTGACTTTCCTTTTTCACAGATTACAATTTTGGTAAAACACGACGAGAGTATTTTAAACTTATAATTGTCAATGGATACAACCATGTTTTATAAATATCTCGTCGGAGGCCATGGGGTTGATTTCCTTGAGACGAAAATGATTTAGAGGTTTTATTAAAATGTACATGATTCCTCGAAACTCATGGTTTTCAAGAAAAGGTAAAACAAGTTTTACACATGCATAGTATTTAGTATAAATTCCATACTGAGCTAGTCACTTACCCCAGGACTCCCACCACTCCAAGTAAAGAGAAGATAAATTAAACCTGAGCAGGAATCAGACTGGAGATCTTGTTTTATTTGTTCTTTTTCGTTGACTAGTTAATTTCTTAATTTATCGGTAAGCGTAAGAATAGGTAACCACTACTTTTAATTTGGATGACTGTAAAAATATCTAACTTGGTTGTTGGATTTTTTGGATTAGATGCACAGTATTATTTGGACTTAAAGTTTATTATTTTTGCATTATTATTATTTTTAATTTCGCAATCACTAAATGGACTGTGGCTCATCCCAAATGGGCTACGGTTGGGTATTTATACAAGTCTTCCGCAATAATTTAACTAGCCTTGGGCTAGGCGATCGGGTCTTCTACGAAGACCAGGTCGTTTGGCAGCGCATTTCTGTCCGGCCCCCCTCCTGGTCGTGACAATGGGGGTTCCAGAGCTTATAATGGGAGGGATGATGCCCTCGAGCATATTCTGACAGTGGTGGAGCAGAAATCCCAATACATGGAGCAGCTTTTCCAGTATATGGAGAGATTCATGAACTGAGAAAATGGGAACGGAAATGGGAATCACTGCACAATGGTGATTCCAGAGGAAGCTGGATGGGAGAAGTTCTAACGGCACAATCCCCTTTTTTCAATGGGAATACCTCTGATGTTGTGGGAGTTGAGGAGTGGATCCGCTCCCTGAAAGATATGTTTGAGTATAAGGGCATAAGTGAGGCCAAGAGGGTAAAGTGTGTTGCCTACTTGCTATTCTAGGATGCACGCTTCTGGTAGGACTTGGTTAAATCCTAATGAGTTGTTAGGACCCTCACTTGGAGCAGCTTCAAAGAATTGTTCAATGAAAAGTACTTCAACCACACTATCCGTACGTAGAAATTAGTGGAATTTGTATGCCTACGCCAGACAGGAACAATACCAAAATATGCTCAGAAGTTAGAGGCACTATCATGTTTTGCCTCTCATTTGGTGGCCACACAGGAGCATAAGGTTCACCATTTTGTTTAGGGGCTCAAGATTGAAATCCTAGAGGGAGTCACCATGTCTGGCACAGAGGATGTTCCATATTCGAAAATTATGGCGAAGGCCTTGGAGGTGGAAAATGTGAAGGCTAGGCGAGGCAAAGGGAGGTGAATCAAAGATTACGGAAAAATAGTTCAAACCCGCAATCACGTGGTGGTTCGTCAGCGAGCAGGAATCAAACGACCCTTGGAAGGTAGGGCGCAACAAAGGCAAGATAAACGACCCATGACATAAACACATTATGCCCCTCAGGACAGGAGAACATACCAGTCCAATGCATGTCTAAAGTGCAAGAAAGTCCATCATGGTGAATGCTTGGTGGGCTCTAAGAAGTGCTTCATATATGGGAGGCATGGCCATATTGTCAGGCATTGCACGGCTACCTGGAGGACAAGGAAGTGTGGCTCCATGGGTTTTCGCTATGTACGAACTTGAACAGGAAGAAGAGGAGCAGCCGACAGTGGTGGCAGGTACACATAACTTTATGCAATAATTATATATGTGATATTAACATGCTCCCTAGTTGTATTAGGAGATCTTACCTTAGAATAAATAAGTTGCCTAATCCTGACAGGTACGGTTCATATTAATAAATGTGTTGCGTATATCTTATTTGATTCAGGTGGTATGCACTCATTCATTTCAACTAGGTTTTGTGAAAAGGCGAATTTCTTCTCTAATCATATGAATTGCACGCATAGAGTATTGTTGCCTTCTGGTGGCTACTTATTGGCCGATGGAATTCTTAAGGCATATACAATGGAGATAAATGACCATTGATTTTGTGTCGATCTGATTATAATGGACCTGAAGGGATATGATATCATTCTCGGCATGGATTGCTTATCTTCAAACCAAGTGGTCATCAATTGTAAGAACAAAGAAGTCCACTTCTGCTATCCTAGCGGCGAATCGCATATTTTCCAAGAGACTATGGAGAAGGGAAGACTTGCTGTTATTTATGAGCTCAAGGTAGATAAATTACTGAAAATCAGATGTGATGGGTTCTTAATAAACGTACTGGATACTACGGTGACCACTAGTGCCAAATTGGAAGATGTTGCTGTAGTATGGAATTTCCCAGATGCCTTTCTCAATGATCTTCCCAATTTACCTCCTAGTAGTGAGATCAAATTCGTGATCGATTTATATCTGGGGACTGAGCCTATTTCAAAGAACCCGTACAGAATGGCCGCGATAGAGCTATGAGAAGTAAAGACTCAATTAGGGGAGTTAATCAACAAGGGGTTTATTCGTCCATGCTTTTCTCCTTGGGGTGCACCTGTATTATTCGTAAAGAAGAAAGACGGATCGTTAAGAATGTGTATTAACTACTGAGAATGAAACAAGGTAATTATCAAGAACAAATACCCTCTGCCGTGGATTGATGATCTATTTGACCAGCTATGTGGTGCCGTAGTATTCTCAAAGATTGACCTCCGCTCGGGTTATTATCAACTGGAAGTTAAACTGGACGATGTACCTAAAACTGCATTCTGCACTAGGTACGGACATTACTAATTTTTGGTGATGTCATTCGGGCTGACCAACGGCCTTGCAGCTTTTATGGATCTAATGAAGCATATTTTCAGAGACTATTTGGATAAATTTATTGACTTCTTCATTGATGATATTCTGGTTTATTCTTAAATAGAAGAAGAGCATTGTGACCATCTCCAGATTGCTCTATCTGTTCTTAATCAACACCAATTTTATGCCAAGCTTTTTAAGTGCGAGTTTTAAGTCAACTTTCTTGGCCACATGATTTCTAAGGATGGTATTGCGGTGGATCCAGCAAAGATACAAGCAATTGTGGATTGGGTGCAACCTAAGAATATTGGCTACATAAGAAGCTTCATTGGATTGGCCGGGTATTACAAACGTTTCATTGATGGATTCTCTAAAGTTATTTTACCACTCATTAGCCTAACGAAGAAGAATGCATGGTTTTGGTGGTCTAATGATTGTGAAGAGAGTTTCCAGGAACTGAAACACCGATTGACGTCTGAACCTATTCTGACCTTGCCTGTTGAAGAAGGCGATTTCTGTATCTATTATGATGTATCGAAGTGCGGACTTGGTGGGGTACTTATGCAGCATGGCAAGGTGATTGCATACACTTCACGACAACTTAAACCTCATGAAGTAAATTATCTTATGCACGATCTAGAGCTTGTTGTTGTTGTGTTTACTCTTAAAATCTAGAGACACTATTTATATGGGCAGTGTTTTGAGATTTATTCGAATCATAATAGTCTCAAATACATCTTTATGCAAAAGGAACTTAACATGAGAAAGCGGCGATGGTTAGAGTTCGTAAGGACTATGAGTGCGGGATTAAGTACCATATGGGAAAAGCTAACATTGTAGCCGATGCTCTCAGCCAAAAGGTTGCCATGATGAGCATATTATGTGATGAGATGCCTGCGGGACTCCAGAAAGACATTCGAGAACTTGATGTGCAAATGGTTCTAACTCAGTTGGAGGTCATATTATCGAGATTGACCCTAAGGCTTTCAGTGTTAGAGTAGATTAAAGAAGTCCAACAGGGTGACTACATATGCGAGGATTTCAAATTGAACCCAACTCTACCTAAATATTGAGACTATTCCATGTATGATGATGGTATAATAAGTATAAAAACTAGTGGTATGTGCCTAGCGACTCGACTTTGCGAATGACAATCATGTGAGATGCTCACTCTTCTAGCTTCTCCATACAACCTGGCTGTAATAAGATGTATAGAGATCTCAAGAAGCATTACTACTAGTAGATTATGAAATACGATATTGCTCAGTTTATGGTGTTGTTCCAGGTGTGTCAGCAAGTGAAAGCAGAACATCAGAGACCTGATGGAATGCTCCAGCCTGTCCCAATACCTGAATGGAAGTGGGAGCATATCACTATAGATTTCATTACGAGCTTACCAGGACTGCTAAGGGACACGATGCGATCTGGCTAATTTTGGATATATTAACCAAAGTTGCCCACTTCCTGCCTATGATGATGACGTATAAGATGAATCAATTTGCTGATTTGTATGTCAAAGAAATTTTGCGATTGCACGGTGTTTCGGTCACCATCGTATCTGATCGGGACCCGTAATTCACTTCGGCTTTCAAGAGAAGTTTGAAATGCAATGCCACATTTCATCCTTAAACTGATGGCTAGAATGAGAGAATGATCCATACACTTAAGGATATGTTGTGTACTTTTGTGCTTATGTGCTCAAGTTCTAAATTGGATGGGAAAAGACACTGCCGTTGGTTGAGTTTGCCTATAATAATAGTTTTCAGGCTACGATTGGAATGACACCCTTTGAGGCGTTATATGGCAGGAAGTGCATATCTCATTTGTATTGGAGTGAGATTGGTGAAGCTGAGCTATACGACCCTAATATGGAAAAGAAAACTATTGAATCGGAGTCATTAGAAAAGCTATGCCAATAATCATCGACGAGACTTGGAATTCAATGAAGGAGACCTCATATTTCTAAAAATATCTCCATTTAAGGGCGTTATACATTTTGGAAAGAGGGGAAAGCTAAGCCTAAGGTATATTGGCCCCTTTCTAATCACGAAAAGGATAAAAAATGTGGCATACTAGTTGCAACTACCGGCTTCTATAGAGGGTGTATGTATTCCATGTATTTATGCTGAAGAAATGCCTTGGGAATAGAATTCAAATGGAACCTCAAGAAAGCATTGAAGTTCAATCAAACTTGAGCTACGAAGAAAGGCTGGTTCAGATTCTGGACTCTAGAGTAAAAGAGCTTCGACATAAGCAAATCTCATTGGTCAAGGTTCTATGGCAGAATTATTCTGCGGATGAAGCCACGTGGGAGAGAGAAGACGATGTGAGAGCCAAGTATTTGGAGTTATTTACTTAGCTAAATTTTGGGGACAAAATTTTGTTAAGGGGGTAGAATGTAATACCCCGACAAATTTCTCTGTTTATGTAATATAATGAATTTTGTGAAATAAATATTTTAATTGTAGGACGGTATTTTGTGTTGAAATAATGCAGTGTAAATGTATGGAAAATATTAGGGACTGATTAAAGTACAAATTTTAAGGAAAATGTACATTTTGGGTTTTCGGTCGTATTGCGGTCGAAGACGCGGTCGAGGTTCTCGTGCGAAATGCATTACTGATTGCATTTTGGGTTTTCAGTCGTAGTACAGTCAAAGACGTGGTTGAAGTTCTTGTCCGAAATGCATTACATATTATATTTTGGGTTTTTGGTAGTAGTGCGATCGAAGACACGATCGAGGTTTGCGTCTGAAATGCATTGCAAATTGCATTTTGGAATTTTAGGTCGTTGCCTGGTCATGTGTTTTGGTCGAAAAACTCGACCGAATGTGGAAAACACATTGGAATGGGCGACATGGCGGTAGCGTGGAATTACGTTACTTCGATCGACAGTCGAAGACCAGTCGACTGTAGCTGTCGACTGAACTGTCGCTTGGAGCCACATGGTTTTTAGAAACTTGGTATTTTATGTTAGTTCATGTTACATGAACTGTCTCCTGAGATGTCTACGGCCCCTCATAGATTTCTAAAAATCCAGTTTCTTCCTGCGACAATTTCTGGGTTTACCGATGACTTTTCCCTCGATTTTCCCAAATCGATAACATAATCCACATGGCAATTGTCTATTGGACCACCTCAACGTGGTAGGTGAGATGTCTATCATGGGAAGCTTTTCCAAGAAGCCTATTCCCTCCACTATATGAGAGAGCTGAAACTCTCTATTGAAGAACTTACAATTAGAGAAGGGAGTGTGAGTGTAGCGGTGAGGGTGAGGGACTTGCTTCTTGAAGTTTGGGGAGAGCTTACAGGTGTGTGTGAGGTATAAGAAGCTGCTGGTTTTAGGACGTCTAGTAGCCGTGTTTTCCAGTGTAGGAGACCTTCGATTTTTGGTAATTGTGAGGTAAGAATTGAGGTAGAGTCGTGGCCAGTGGAGGCCCTACACCACAAGTCGTGTCCTTTGTTGTTTGACTTAATATATTTGTTTTTAATGTTGCTATCATCTGGACAATTTTAATAATGTTTCTACCTTCTGAATAGTTTTGTTAATGCTCTGTCTTGACAAACATTTCCTACTCGTATGAGTTCATACTACTCACTGTCTAATTTCGTATACTTCTTGATATTGCTATGTTAGATTAGTAGTCTTTGCATGACTTTATCTTCGGCCATATAGTCACTTGTTAGTTTAGGATTCTTACTCTCTGCTAGATTATGTTGGCTATTTGGATTTTGGTTACTCTTGGCATTGTTAACTCCCGATTACTCATTGTGAAATCAACTTCTAGTGTGTTGTGTTATTGTATGAAAAATATTGAGCTGTTAGTATAGGACTCACTCTATTGATTTCTTGAGATGTTGAAACTACTGAAATATATGTTTCTTTGGGTAGTCCGATCACTTGCTGCTTAATGGCCACTGTTGATTTCACTCTTATTTTGCTGTGAATATTTCCTTGTTACTTGGTTCACAAATCTATGAAGATAGTATTAATGTTCATTGGCTTGTAAGCTAAATCAGTGTGCTTTAATTCTTGCCTAATAGTTGTTCATGTTAATCACCACTTTTCTTGCAATCATTTGGATATCAATAAACGCCTTGTTGTTTAGTAATGCTTACTTTCCTGTTAACTACATAAAATGGGTTGCTAGTTCATATTTAGATAAGCTTTGAAATATCCTATTTTATAGCATTTCTCCATGTTATAGCATGATATAGTTTATACCAGGTTCCATGTATTAATTGTTGTTCTTCTATTTAAATTATTCCATGTTAATTGCCTTCTCACTATATGACCTCGTGTTAGCTCTCCGTTATTTAATTCTTTGATTTTAATTAATTGGATTATTGCTCAATTTCATCGTCTTATATTATGTTGTTTGGTAATATAGGTTGTTGACTTTCTTTTAATTGTTGGCTTTAACTTGCTTTAATTAGTTTTGTTTAGTTTCTCGTATATGATATTGACATATTGTTATAATGGTTGTAGCGCATTGGCATGCATCATGATAATAGAAACCATTATGAATGCCATGTGAGGATTGGTATTCATATGCATTTTGTGAGAGAAAAATGGATAAAGAAAATGAATGTAAGGGAAATTGGAGGTTAGGGAGGTGGTTCGGATCGTAAACGGGTATACTCGAGATTATGCTCTTCCCTTGTCGGGTCGCGAGAGCCTGTCTAACCAAGGGTTAGATGCCGACTAGCGGCTACTCTCCCTGCGACGGATACCTCTAATGTCGCAGCTCAATGTACGAGTTAATGTATATAACTGTGAGAAAAGAACAGTTTTGGTGGATTCTATTCTGACATAATCAGTTATAGACATACATTATATTGCATCTCATTTCTTGCTGGGCCTTAGACTCATAGTTTGCTTGTGTTGTAGGTAATTGTCAGGATGTTAGCGTTCTCAGAGTGGAGGAGAAGGCATTACCCGTTGAGCACTTGGGTTACCCAGTCAAATCGACCTGAGAAGGTTATGGCTCGCATGAAGCAAAAACACTATTTTGAAATGGTTTGAGAACGGATAACGTGTTTTGTAAAACTATTACCTCATGTTTTAATTGTCAAACCGTATTTTGGATTTAATTATGTTTTCACATTTACTCTGATTAATTATGCATTTTTTATTTATCTCATTCACCTTAATTATTTCCTCTTGTATGTTTTAAATAAATAAAAAGAAAATTTTTACATGGTAATTCAAAAGGGAAAAAGTTCGAAAATTAATGCGGGGCGTTACAATGTAATATACCAAATCTTTCGTGATATTTAACATAGAAATCCTAAGTAATGATAATTGAGAATTTTTGAAAATTATAAGAACGATGTTGAATATTGAAATTCAATACTACAAATTTTGATACCATTAAGGGTATGAATATTTATTGATACTAGTTGTGATAGGTTAATTTTTTGAAGTAAAGGGTTCTCATAGTTTAGAAGAATGAATAAGGATGTGATCAATCAGTGTCTTATTGGAGAAATGAAAATTTAAGTGGTGTAGTGATCAATCTTGATGTATTGAGTGACTAATCTTATCCATGAATCCACGTGTTAATAATGGTCTGCATGGTGTGAATTGGGAAATCAATTTGAGTAGTTAATTGTTGATCTTTGCGCTTGATCAAGTGTGTGATTGGTTTCCATGAATAAATTGGATCAGGTGATTCACGATCGATCTTGGTCACGAGAAATTGGTGTGGCAATGATCGTCAATAGGGCGATGATCAACCGGTAAATTGGAAAATTAAATTTGCGGCTAATTAGTGGGAGATGGCGATCGATCATGGACGAGGAATCGATCTATCGGTTCACTGATTGTCTGTCTGGAAACGTATAACTGTTGCTTGGAATCTTGAGGAGTCATTGGGAACCAATATGTGCTTCTCCTCAACGTCTTCTGAGTGGTCCAGAGTGTACTTAGAGGGTCAGAAGGGAAAAATGAGGGAGAACGGTTGTCTGAGTCTTCTGAACTCTCTCTTGATATTCTCCTATTTTATTTTGGAGTTCTATGTTTCTGAGTGAAACACTTTGGCATCAATGGAGGAGGCAATATTCTGGGAAGCTTTGATAGTGGATTGGTGCAAAACAAATATGCAACAAGAGAGAAAATTAAGACAGGTAAGAGATTATGCGTGTTCTTTGTCTGTAAGGACCTACATGATGGGAGTAGGATTTGTTTGTTGTATGGAATTTGATTGTTCTCTACAAGTCTTGCTTCTGTTAATGCTTTCCTGCTTGTTCGGCTACCTATATTTTGGGTGATAAGAGAATAACCTGTTAATGGTCAATCGTGAAGAAGAAATGAGCTGCATGTTTTAGTTGGTTTTCTTTATATGTTCTTTGCGATTTTTATGCCTTTGTTAATGATTTCCTGCTCATGGGTTCTCTTTTGTTTAGTTTGTCAATATTCTGGAAGTTAAAGGCCAACCTGATATTAGTTAATTACGTAGAAGTGAATTCTTACATGTTTTTTTAATTTCCTTGAATGGTTCTCTGTAAGAATAAATTGTTATATGCACCTCTGTTTATTAATATCCTTGCTCACATGTTGGCTTCCTTGAGAAATGAACACCATAGATGACCTATACTCCCCAAACAAATCTGTTTTAGCATAATTATGAAGAAAATGGTTTTTGTGTAATTCACCTTGAAACTACCTGCTTATATGTTGATAAAAAGCTATAGGTGAAGGTGCTCTCTGTTAATAAATTATTCACTGTAATGCCTTCTGTTAGCTTTCAGGATAATTGTAATTAGTTGACATACATTGGTTAATAATTGTTGAATATCTAATAAAAAGATATGTCACTGTATGGGAATTATTCTATGGGAACACTAAACTATAATTATAAGAGATAAAATAAATGTTGTTGTTTTATTAAAGTTTGCTAATTATAACCTGTGATTTATAGGTTGAATAGTAGATTAGTCTGTGTGTGAATTAGTTATTTTATTTAAGTGCATTGTATCTCTGTTAAAGTAAATTGATGGAAATTGTTGAAAAGTGATTAATAGTATGACAACATTGGTTACTATGAAACATGTTCATTCCTACTTTGATAATACGTTAGTACAACATGCTTAGTATTAAATTAAAGTTGTGCCTCATTGCCTGTTAGATGATTCTATTGCATGTTTGTGATATATGAACTGATGTGTGACATTAATATAGGCATGTCTGTAACACCCCAACCTTTTATATCGGGGTATTACCAAGGACATAGTCAGATCGTTAAGTTTAGGAGTTATTCCTGATAACGTTTTTCCCGTATATGTGATGCAATCAATTGTTGGGAGTAAGTAGGATATTACATTGTGTATTTATACGTGTTATCTTATGACATGTGTTTATGGGGTAAGTGTTATAGGATGAGAGTTAAGTAGGGAAAGAGGTGAGGAAATGCTGTTCTGGGCAATTTTGGACGCATGCAGACGCCGCCAGGATGAGACCTGACGTCTGCAAATGCTTAGCATTCCAGTGTTTTGGGATGCACCAGGACGAGGTCGTGCGTCCTAATACATATATAGCTGGACTTTTCAGACGACTCTGGACGGCAGCGGACGACAGTGGATGTGGACGATTTGAATTTGTCCTTTAGACTGGACTTTTTGGATGACTTCGGATGGCAGTCGATGTGGACGATTTGAATCTGTCCAATTTATGGACAGATTCGGATGCACACGGACGCTACATATAGACGCCAAATCGAGTCCAAATTCCATTTTCAAATGGTATGGACAGGGCAAGGACGTCATTTCTCGTCCGAAAACACAAACCTGCCTTGGGGATTTTGCACATGTGGACAAATGCAGACGAGACCATCACGTCTGCACTCGTCCGAATCATCGCAGATCTGCGACAGAAAATAATTTAAAATCAGAGCAAATCAATGATTAACCAATAGAAATGATGTTCCTCGACACAAATCCCCCTCCACCACGATCTGACCAGCAGGAACTGTCTCCTACACCCTTTCTGCTGGACGTACGGACTATCTCCAAGAGAGGTGAGCCATCTCTCCCTTTTAACCTCTAGTCATTCCTCCTCCCATTTCTTTAGATCTAGTCCCTCCTCTACCTTCGTCGAGCGATTAAGTGAGAAAGCTATCCCTTGTGAGCTCGTGAGAGTGTGTGTTGAGTGATCCTCCTGGGTGGTACGTGAGGAAGGAGTGATCGTGAAGCTGAAGAGTGAGCTGTGGAGCTACTCGGCTGCTGTGGAGTTGTTGTCCCGGTTGGTTTCCTTCACAATGGTAAGGATTTGGGTGGTCTTTGGTCTGTGGAGGCCCTACACCCAAGTAAAGTGTGTGTGCGTGTGAATTGTTATAGTTAAATCTCTGTGGATTCCTTAGATACCTTGAACTCCTATATTTTTCCTTGGATGCTTGCCCTATTGTATATTTTCACTATGCCTAATGCTCTTTCTTTACAGTTTAGTTTGCTTAACAAATGATTTTACTAGATGTTGAGCATTGGTTGGGCTGTTAAATCTTTGAATGATGTTGAGATGAACAACGTAAAAACTATGAACCAAGGATTTCAAGGCGATAGCTAACATACATGATATTGTCCACTCGTAATATCTCGTCCAACTATCTATTTTATTCAATGAATGTATATTGGTTCTGAATAGGTGTTGTTTACAGGTTGCATCGCATTCATTTTGTTACTTTATTCTGTGTTGGATTCTTTTCTTGTTAATCCTGTATATACTGAAACATTTTAGAGACTTGCTGCTAATTCGTTGTTACGTCCCGTAGTTTACTATCAAGACATTGAGCACATACGTATGTTTCGTTTCGCTGTTATATTTATGTTCACTGTTAGGGTATAAAACACGTATGTTCATGACTATTTTCATGCCATGCTTGGTATTCGCTATGAGGTTTTTTTTAAAAGCATGCTCGTTCGTTTCTGTTGCTGTCAGCTTTCATAGTTGTTGTTATGTTCAGTATTTAAAATGCATGATCTGTAGTTTTATTTAGTCGTATATCACTGTTGTTTTATTCGTCATTGAAAAGCATGATTTGTTGTTTTATTTCACTCGTATTACACCGCTGCTTTATTCGTTGTTTAAGAGCATATTCTGTTGTTTTATCTCATTTTTTATACGTTGTTGTATGTCCGTCGTTCAATAGAATGTCCTATTGTTCGTTTATTCGGATGTTAAGAGCCTGATAAACCTTTATTTCTTTCGTTGTACATTGCTGCAATATTCCTTGTTTAAAGGCATGTTCTGTTAACAAAATATGAGCATGTTAGCTAAATCAAGCATGTTTTGTTGCTTTATTAGTGAATTCGAGCACATTAACTCTTCAAGCATGTTATTAACAATTACCCGTCTAATCTTGAAGCTTATGAATTAACTATTGATCTTCATAAAATTGTCTAGCATGTCAATTCAAGCATGTTTACTAGTTTAGTTCAAGTTGAGTATGTTTAGTGGTTGACTGTAGCTAAAAATATCATGGTTAAATCCTACTGTCTATTTAATGCCATCACATGAAACATGCACTTGTTGAATAATTAGCTGAATTATAATCTGAGTGGCTCGCCCACTTGAACATGCAATAATTATTCTAATTCTGTTGTGTTTGCTTAAATTGTTGGTGTGACTATAATTGTCATATATTTGTTCACGTATGCCCTTCATTCTCTATATATGTTTAACTCCTGTCATTAAATTATTGATTTGTCATCTCTTATAATTATTATTGTTAGTTATTTTCCATATATGCGTTATTAAATTGTCATGTCATCACACGTCATGATAATAAAAACAAATTAAGGAGTGCCACTTTGGGGTGGTACTCACATTGCATTGAGTGAGGAAGAAGGAATTTAAGAAGAACAATGGGGTGTTGGGGATGGAACGGTAAGTACGGATCAGTCAGGTAGACATGATTTAAAATAGAATGTTACCTTTCCCTTATCGGAACTACGAGACTATTTATACTAGGTGGCTGAAGCCGACAAAGACTACCCTCCCGCCATAGATTCCTCCAATTTCCCGCTCGAGGTACGAGTAATGAACAAAGAACATAAGAAAAGAATGGTTTGGGGCGGCCCCCCATTCCAAAAGAACTAAAGAGAGGCATAAGCATATTGCATAAACCCCATTTCCTTACTGGGCTTTTAGGTTCACATCCTTACTTGTGGTGTAGGTACTTATACGAGGCAATGGTGTTTCATAAAAGATTTTATACTACTTCCGCTATGTGTTTATGAAAAAGAATTTTGATGGTCCGGTTTTGCACTCTGATATTACTTTAAAAAGGTTTTAATAAAGGCTTTTGCTGTGTGATAAAAGTTTTAAATTTTAACAAATTTTTTTTAGAAAAAGAAAAGCCAGGTCATTACAATGTCAGTAGGGTTGCATATCATGCATTGCAGTGGATAATAATGAACTTAATTTATGTATATAGACATGTGGAAGTTGGGGTGTATATTGATGGATCTACTTGAGGGAACTTGCCTCCTCCCACGTGGGAATGGCTCGAAAGTTGCTGCTTAAGTTGTATCCCAAGGATGTATCTATCTCCCTGTGAGAAATATCTCCAATGTTCTGACGGTATAAGAGATTTTAATTAAAGAGAAGGGATAAGTTCTCTTTTATCAGAAATATGCATATATATTTATCATAGGCATTGCATCTACATTTCATTTATATCTCTTATTGGACAATAGACTCATTATTTCTCCTATGATGTAGGTATTGATTGTGATCCATGTGAAGTGAACGTGGAAAAAGTGTGATGCAATGCAAGCTTGTGTTACCATGTGCAGAATGACCTCGGGGGTTATGGCTCACAAAAGAATAAAAGTGTTTAAATTAATTAAGGACTCTATGCTATGGTTTTCAAACATTTTAAATGATGTTATTTTGAAAAATAGTTTAATGTTTTCATTATTTTGCGTATATTTACTCTGATGTTTTCCTTCAAGTATTTTCGAATGGGCTTTAAAATAATAAAAATTTTATGAAAATGAGAAACGAACGTATGCAAATGTAAAATGAAATTTGGATGTTACAGTTTTCCTTTATTAAAACGTGTCATTTTTAAAAAGGCGTTTATCTTTAAAAATCGCTTAAAATTAAAACTTTTGCGTAGCGGAAGACTTTTCATTCTTAAAACCATTTAAAGACGATAAATAAAATCCTTTTTCTTAAAAACATTTACAACTTGGAAAACTTCTTTTATAAATCACAACAGAAGACTTTTATGAATAAAACAAAACATTTGAGAAGACAATAATTAAACCTTTACCAAGCTTGACTTAACTTCAAACAATGAACACTTTATACGTTTATCAATAACTTTACAAAATCTTTTCATTTTTCTCTTAACTCTTTAGCCTAGCCTGTAACATCTCGTAACTTTTTTCGTATAAAAATTTTCTTTTCTTTTAAAACTATTACGTAATAGAACACCAGAGTAATAAACAACGAAAGTCTTAATCGTATAAAACATACAGCGGAAATCTTTTACAATTTAATACCACAAACTCATCGTTTAAATAAATAGTTCAACTTAAAACATTTATTTGAAGTCATAAAACACATGAAAGCCTTTAAAACATTTATTTTAATTTGTGAAGCCATAACCACATGTCAATGTCGCCAATAGTACAAACGCCCACACAACAATACACTCAGCTACGTCCTTTAACAACTTTATCTATTCATCTACTCCTTACCTACATCAACGGGTCCTAACTATGAGCCTAACGCTCAATACGTAGTATAAATGTAAAACATGAAATTCACATACAATTTCTATAATATCGTATACTGTTTTTGGTTTTGTTTCTTTGTTACTGTTCATGTCTTTATCATTATTCATATTTTTATGTGTCGGGTGTATCCAACCGGATAACACAAACATCTGTTTACTATTTCTTTCTTTTACTGTTATTCCATCTGCTTATGTGCCGGGCGTATCAAATTGATCCATACAAACATTCGTTTACTGTTTTTTTCTTTTACTATTTATATGTCGGGCTTATCAAACCAGACCATACAAACATCTGTGCTAGGGGTAACTAACCAGACCACAATTAATTTACTTATCTTTGGTTTTTGTTTTGTGTATATCAATAATAAACTCCCCTATCTTCAACTAACATGCTTATACTTCCAATAATGGATAACTTCCTATTATGTCCAAACTATTAAAGAACCTTATTTTCCAACAATCACTTTATCCAATAATGACAACCCTTAATCCAATAATTACCTTTTCTAAGACTCATAATAAAACTCATTACAACCACTAATACCACTTGATAGTAACCAACTTCATGGACAACACCTTCATCTATTAATACTTTTTCCAATAATAATCTACCAATAATATGTTGTTATTATAATCAAAATCCATCTTAATAATGACGGGCATCAACCATCACATATAATAATCCTTAATAAAATGTGAGTGAAGGTAGAATTACCTGAATACCAACAGAGAATAACAACTGAGACCTTTTTCCAAAACTTCTTGCTTCGCTTATCCTTTCTCCTTCATAGCTGTTATTCACTCTTCGTCACTTTCTTCTAAAACATACACACACTCACAGACTCTCACAAACCTCACAACTCCAATGTTAGTTTAACAGAGTAACCCAATTCTTTCTTCTCCTCTCAACTCTCGTCCCTCCTATCCCTATTTATAGGCTCCTTCTAACGCTCCTTCATTAATTCACAGAAGACAGAAAGCCAAAGGTTTACAACCATCAATGTCCAGCCCATTTCAGACTTTTCAGTTGACGCCTCCCTTCATCTTCATGTCGGTTATCATCTCTCCATATGACTCACTTAAACGGTCACTCACCACCGCCCCTCCAGCATCCTTCTGGAGATGAGGAGGTGAATATAGTAACATTCCAAGCATTAGTGAAGCGTCGACGTCAAAGACCTTCCAGTTCCATCGACAGTTTTATATATTTAGGCAACGTTTAATAAATGGCAGATGATCGAGGTGGACGTTCTCCTCTCCAAGCAATCGACTGCCAACGATTATTCAGAATTTGGCTATCTGCACACCGGTCGATTGATGCCAGTCGATCACACTTCTCCGATCGACCGTCGTCATCAACATTTGAATTTCAACAAATTCTCTAGATTACTTCTAGCGTGACACCTATTTATGTATACATTCTCTCTCTCTCTCTCTCTCTCTCTCTCTCTCTCTCTGTGTAACGATCTGGATTTTCATACATTTAAAAATGCGTTAAATTTTTAGAAAAACATATCAGAGTGCAAGCCGGACAGTTAAGAACACTTAAAACATTTTGGAAGTAAATCATTTTGGAAATAAAAACATTTGCAGAAACGTAAATAATTTAAAGAAAATGAACTAAACATTTAATTACAATTTAGAAATAGAAAATTGAATTTAATTACAAATCAATTGTCTCTCACTTTACATAGCCTGGCCAACCACAAGCTCGCTCGTGCAAATCCCTTATCAACTGCTTCTTTATTTCGCGAGGACTCCGCGGGTACGTGTACCTACACCGCAAGTAAGACGTGAGCCTAAAGGCCCTATAAGAGAATGAGTTTATGCCTATGAGATGATGCTCTTTAATTCTTTGGAATGGGTCTACCCTAAGCCAATATTTTATTTACGTATATTAGGAATAGTTACGTGTTTTAGGAATAGCCTGTATATGGAGTGTGGAGTTTGGGGAATCCTACGATTTCTAATTAATTACGTTAATTAGTCTTGTCCTGACAAAGGAAAGATTAGTGTTTTTCCTCACTCAAGGCGTGTGGCCACCCCGTGATGGTATTCCTAATTGTTTCTAACATTATGATGCCTAAGGCTACCCTAAAGTACATACAGGAAATAACTAAGGGCGCATGCATAACATACATTCAATCACTAAGTGATTTGTTTATAACTTATAACTAGTAGATTTACAACCTAATCGACCACTATTAAATTAGTTAAGTTATTAATTAACATGCTTATTAATTAAGTTAATCTAAATATGCTCAGCTCATAATTTCATAACCAATTAATATTTACAAGGCAACCAAACTAATCATACGAGCGAGCCGTCAATGAAACAACATCAACTAAACCACCGTTATCTCATGACAAAACTAATAGCATCACTTAATAGAGAACTAACAGCAACTAACACTCATAACAAACTAACAAATATCACAGAGAACTAACAATGCATTAATAACAAGCAGTAAACTAACAAATATCACAGAGAACTAACAATACATTAATAACAAAGCAGTAAACTAAAAAATATTACAGAGAACTAACAATACATTAAAGAACCATAACATGCTTAAAAGGTTATATCATAATTTATTTACATGCTTCTATTAATTATCTTGTTTAGTTAGCTAGGTTGATTAGGTTAACATACTTAATAGATTAACAATTTGATTAGCATGCTCAATATACTAGTTAATTACACTAGTTATAATTACTCAAATTAAATAGCATACTCAAGGGAATTATACACAGCAGGGAATCCAAGGAATGGACCCATTAATAGAGAAATTACAACATCACTAAAGCACAAAGCTTCTAGGCATGGAAACCATACAAGCTAACACTATCACAAAGCAACATAATTATAGGAAGATAACATGGACATAGGAATATTACAGAGAACAAAATACAGAGCATTCAAGCATAGAAACCTACAGAGCAACATGATGATCTACTAAGTACCACCAATTCTACACTATCAATACCAAAGATAGATTTTCAGGGAACTAATACACAATCATCCAAACAGAGGAACCCATGAAGCATATAACACGTACAGACTCTACCATTATCACAAAGCATTATGGAAATTAACACTAACAGAATGTTCTAGGAAACAAAGCAGCCAATGACAGAGATCAACAACCATAGCTTAACTTACGCACACACTTACGGTGTAGGGCCTCTACCTGGTCAAGACACACCCAAGTCTTACCATTTGAAGAAAACCATTCACGGATAGCTGACTCCATGAAACCCAGCACACATGGCAGCTCCATCACACCCGAGAGAAAATTCTTCTCCAGAACACCTGGCCTTCTCTGCTAACTCAATCACTCGCTGAATATAAACATGAATGACAATTTGAAATGTATAACAACATATCCCACGATTTCAGCAATGGAAGCTGATTCTTCAGATCGGGTCCTCCACGCCTCAACCTTTCAGCTCCCTTCCAGACTGTCAGACAAGAAAATAGAGGAATAGACTGGATTGAACTGAACCGCAAGCAACTTGGACCACCAACCCACGCCTAGCGAACCAAAGCTCCCCACAATCGTCGCGAAAAAACCACTTTACGAGAACTTCGAATCGCTAGCCCTAGCCTCTGCACGGTCGTCAACCTGAGCTCGTTGCCACCAGCTGACCACCGAACCCATCACGCAAGGACGAAAAATCACATCTTCCCACTTGACGTCCATCGATCTCCCCGATCCTCCCTGATTCCTCTCTCTCTCGGGCTCTCTTCTCTCTTTCTCTTTGGTCTGTTCTCGGATTTGCCAGAATGGCCTTCGGCCATTCTTCTCTTAACATGTTGGACCGGTTCTTGTTGAACCGGTTCAGGCTTTACACTAACACCTTAATTTAATTTATTAAATTAAATCCAATTTAGTCATTAGCTTTAAAACACCACTTTTATCATTTTAAATCCCTAATTAATTCCTTAATGTAAAACAATTAAATTAATCCTTAATGTACAACAATTATAAGTAATCCCAAATATTATAATTTAAATTCATTAAATTAATATTTATTTTAATTACAGTAAATTTCATTTAATCTCAATAAATGGAATTCTTACGAATACATCTTTCGTAATACCCCGATAATTAAATAATTATCCACCACACACACACACACACACTCTCTCTCTCTCTCTTTATATATATATATATATAATTATCCTTAATCATCTAAAATTCATTTTTCCTAAATTTCAACCCTCAACATATACCACATGTTTCACCATTCCTTCTTCACATTATTTTATAGTAAATCCAATATGTCCTTAAATAGTATAAATTCTATACCTTTAACCTTATAATATCTAATTGCATCAAAATATGTTTTGTCTTACTATTTCTCATTGACTATCAATCTAATTGTCATCGTTCAATATAACTTCAAGTATCATCATACAATTCTCCAATTAACTTCAATCCTTCTCATACTCTAACTATGAACCTAACGGGGTATCATAATTCACTTATTCCAATTACGTTTCTCTTGAAAAAAATCTTTACTTTTCCAACTCAGCTCCTAACATGCCCAAATTATCACTTAAGCTATGCCTTCAACTCAACAAAAATTCAAGATATTACAATCCTCCCCCATTATATAAATTTTGTCCTCAAAATTTGTCTAGTCTAAAGGTATTTATGCCTATCCAAGACGTATTCTACTGGTATTCTTTACTATTATTGTTACCTATACCTAACACATATGTGAAGATAAATACCAACCAGGCACACATAATGACATTCTAAATTTTATTGAATCTTAAAGTACCTGGCCTTGACGTAGACGGTTCATCATCTTGATCTCCATACATTGAACATACTCACGATGCTACCATTCCTTTTTCTTTGACCATCAACGGGCAGTTCCTAACTAGATGTCCTTGCTTTCCACACTTAAAGCACTATCCAGTACCAGCTCTATATTCACCATAATGTTTCTTATCACACTTAGGGCACAACCCATCTTGAAGATTTCCAACCAAAGTTGTATCAATTCCGTTACGCTTATCCTCTACAGACTTATCTTCAACGTCGAATGCCCACTTTGCTCCTCTTTCAATTATCTGCTCATCCACTGGTGTTTGAGTTTGATTCATCTTTTCTAACTTCTAATCCATTTATCTTTGCTTAATAACTTGAATCGCATCTCCAAAGCTTTTGTTATTATCCTAGAATATGGCACATCTTCAATATTATATCTCTTAATTCCATGATATATTCTAGCCTTTAGTCCTTTAAATGAATTCCTCAAACTTCACTAATTTACCAAATTTCTAAGTTCTAACCATTTTGTTCAAATACTTATTAAGGAAAATATCCTTAAATTGTGTCTAAGTCATTTCTCTTACGCCCTGAGTTGTCCCTGAGTTTCCTTAATAGTATCCCACCAAGTTATTTCCAGTCCTAACCCTATTCTTTCTTTCACTATCATAATTGTCTACACCAAATTCTATAAACAAAACACTAGTCCGAATAAAGCACTGTCCTTAATACTTACAGTTGATGAAGCATTCCCGTGTTGAGTTTGCATTGTTAGTAGTCTACATAAACAATTTTGACCCGGTTATGCTCTGATACCATTTGTAACATCCCTTAACTTTTTCCTTATAAATTTTTTTTTTAAAACCATTACGTAATAGAACACAAAAGTAATAAACAGCAGAAGTCTTAATCATATAAAACATACAGCAGAAGTTTTTTACAATTTAAGACCACAAACCCATCGTTTAAATAAACACTTAAATAAACACATCAACTTAAAACATTTATTTAAAGTCATAAAACATTTAAAAGCCTATAAAACATTTATTTCAATTCGTGAGCCATAACCCCAGGTTAATGTTGTCAACAATACAAACGCACACACAACAATACTCCATCAACTACGTCTTTTAACAACTTTATCCATTCATCTAGTCCTTACCCACATTAACGAGACCTAACTATGAGCCTAACGCTCAGTACGTAGTATAAATGTAAAATATGAAATTCACATACAATTTCAATAACATCGTATACTGTTTCCTGTTTTGTTTCTCTGTTACTGTTCATGTCTTTATCTTTATTTCATCTGTTTATGTGTCGAGCGTATTCAACCGGACCACACAAACATATGTTTACTACTTCTTTCTTTTACTGTTATTCCATCTGCTTATGTGTCAGGCATATCAAACCGGTCCACACAAACATTCGTTTATTGTTTCTGTCTTTTGTTGTTTATATGTTGGGCGTATCAAACCAGACCATACAAACATCTGTGTCGGACGTAACTAATCGGACCACAGTTTGTTTACTTATCTTTGGTTTCTGTGTCGGGCGTATCTAACTGGTCAACAAAAACAAATACTTACGTATCTTACCGTTTAATTCTGTTGTCTCATATTGTTTTAGTCTTTTACTGTTTATGTGGCTAGCGTATGAAACTGGACCACATAAACATTTGTGCCAAGCGTAGCCAACCGGTCCACAGTTATTTACTTATCTTGATTTCTGTGTCGGGGCGTAACAAACTGGACCACAACTATTCCATTGTCGTGTACTTTAAAAATTTCAACTCTTAACATTGTTGTGCACATACATTCCTATCTAACATGTTCCTTAATCGTATCCTTAAAACATGATTCATTCCTAACTAAAGAACTGAACTTATTCTATAAGCATACAATTCATACCAATCAACAATAGAAATAGTGAACACCCCGTAATTCCTGTGATATAAGCCATTTCGGACAAAACACATGCAGTACTACGTACCTAAAGTCCTTAGCTTTAATGGTTTAACACTTTAAGATTCCCCACAAAGAAATCTAATCATGATTAACACATATAGCTATTAATAATTACTTTTCAATAATAAATTCCCTTAGCTTCAATTAACATGCTCATACTTCCAATAATGGATAACTTCTTATTATGTCAAAACTATTAAAGAACCTTATTTTCAAACAATTACTTTATCTAATAATGACAACCCTTAATCCAATGATTACTTTCTCCAATACTCATAATAAAACCCATTATAACCACTAATACCACATGATAGTAACCAACTTCATGAATAACACCTTAATCCATTAATACTTTCTCCAATAATAATCTACCAATAATATGCTGTCATTATAATCAAAATCGATCTTAATAATGACAGACATCAACCATCACATATAATAATCCTTAATAAAACATGAGTGAAGGTAGAATTACCTGAATAACAACTGAGACCTTTTTCCAAAACTTCTAGCTTTGCTTATTCTTTCTCCTTCACAGCCGTTATCTACTCTCTGTCACTTTCTTCTAAAACATACACACACTCACAGACTCTCACAAACCTCACAACTCCAACGTCAGTTTAATAGAGTAACCTCACTCTTTCTTCTCCTCCCAACTCTCATCCCTCCTATCTCTATTTATAGGCTCCTTCTAATGCTCCTTCATTAATTCACAGAAGATAGAAGACCAGAGGTTTACAACCATCAATGTCCAGCCTGTTTCAGACTTTTCAGTTGACGCCTCCCTTCATCTTCATGTTAGTTATCATCTCTCCATATGACTCACTTAAACGGTCACTCACCAGCGTCCCTCCAGCATCCTTCTGGAGATAAGGAGGTGAGTATAGTAACGTTCCATGCATAAGTGAAGCGTCGAAGTCAAAGACCTTCTAGTTCTATCGACATTTTAACATATTTAGGTGACGTTCAATAAATGGCGGATGATCGAGGTGGACGTTCTCCTCTCCCGGAAATCGACCGCCAACGATCATTCAAAATTTGTCTATCTGCACGTCGGTCAATCAACGCCGGTCGATTGCACCGCTCTGATCGACCGCTCTAATCAACCGCCGTCTCCAACGTTTGAATTTCAACAAATTCTCTAGATTACTTCTAGCGTGACACCTATTTATGTATACATCCTCTCTCTCTCTCTCTCTCTCTCTATATATATATATATATATCCTTAATCATCTAAAATTTACTTTTCTTAAATTCTAACTCTCAACATATACCACATGTTTCACCATTTGTTCTTCACATTATTTTACACTAAATCCAATATGTCTTAAAATAGTATAAATCCTACACCTTCAACATTATAATATCTGATTGCGTCCAAATATGTTTTCTCTTACTATTTCTCATTTACTATCAATCCAATTGATATCGTTTAATATAACTTCAAATATCATTATACAATTCTCCAACTAACTTCAATCCTTCTCATAATCAAAATAAGAACCTAATGTAGTATCATAATTCACTTATTCCAATTACATTTCTCTTGACCAATATCTTTACTTGTCCAACTCAGCTCCTAATATGCCCAAAATTATCACTTAAGCTATGCCTTCAGCTCAACAAAAATTCAGGATATTACATAGCCAGCCACAAGGTTCATGCATGCAAATCCTTCATCAATGCTCCTTAACTCGATCTCTTACGTGCCTACATCACAAGAATTAAACTATGAGCGTAACGCTCAATAACCGATATAAAAATTTGCAATGCACATGCTATGAAGCTTTTAAAATCCTTATGCAGTTTTCTATTTTCTTTTTCGTTTCCTTTATCTAATATTCTTGGACATTAAAACCTCAAAATCGGAGAGAAAACCTTACCAATTCGTAAACCTCCCTTCACAAATGTTGTTTCCTCGGTGTTTTGAACATTTCCCCTCTGTTGGTATCGTCTGACAGTTGATTTCTCCTTTGTTGTTTCCTTTCGCATGTGTTCATCGTCGGCTGAGAGAAGAAAGAATGTCTCTACTCTCTTCTTTCGCTTTCTTTTATTCCATATTTCCTTTTTAATTTATTTAACAATAATGATAATATATAAAAAGTATATATTAAATAAATCGAATTCCTTTTTTGATTTCAATTCTGATTCACTCCAAACGCAAACTGACAACGTCTTTTAACCAACTTATTTACTAACTTCATTCCTTAAATTATTTTACCACTCGATAACATTCAATTTTACTGATTTTGACTATTAGACCATAATTTCACACATGACTGTTACGTGATAAATTGGGTCAATCTTTCAATGCCTTTGACTAATTATTATGCGAAAAATTTACATTTGGAATTTATTATTTTAAAATTTCATGAGTTTTACAGTCACGATACTCGCAGTCAGTACCATGCAGTGCCAAAATTATTATCTCATTCTAGCCAACCTGCTTGGGGCAACTACTCTATCTGCAAATGGAAGCAACAATGCTAACAAGCGACGATAGAGGTTTCCCATAATTGCATCCCTCGAACGCTAACATTGATGTTGGGACCTTATATGCACTTCCCTAATAACCAACAAAAATGAGAGCACTATCACCCAAATGCATGTCTTGAGATGTTGACACAACCCAACGTGCATCTCGAACGAGTATAATCTAACCACGTGGTCCTCGATGACAATATTTTTTTCTTTTGATGTGGTGTCAACCTAGTGCACATCATTTTTGACCTCAGATTGACCATGTGGTAATATTACAGTCTATAGTGATCTCACGTCCGAGTCTTTACAGCTAAAGAAGTGTGCAATACCAATTTGGGATTAACCGATTTCAAAAAGATGCTTAAGCTAGTGGGTCAATTTTGGAAAAATCTTAAAACGAGGCTTTTGAAATTTTTGAGAGAATGACCAATAATAACTATCAATGGCCAGCATAGAGAGCAGCAGGTAGTTGAAGAGCAATTGAGTTTCATGAATTGGATGCTAAGACAGCTCTAACTGTCCAAGTGTCTACTCTGAATAGTGAGTTACAGTAAATGAATTTAAGTTCACGAGTGAAAACTTAACAGGTTGTGGCAGCTTCATGTACCCATTGATTGTGGTGATGGGCATCTTTTTGAAAATTGACCAACCAACCGAGAATCAATTTTCTATATTGGAATTTTCCACATGAACAACAATCTATATAATCCAGGTTGGAGGCACCATTCAAATTTCCAGTGTAATTCTCAGGGACAGAATGCAAACTCTGCAAAATAGACCGCAACATCCTCCAGGATTTTCACAACCACATCTTGAATTTTTACAGGTAAAGGAATTCACATCCATGGAAAATTTATCAAAGGAATATATGGTGAAAAATGATGCCATTATTGAGAATCAACCAGCAATCATCCAGATTTAGGCAGCTTTGTTGAGGAATTTGGTTTAATCAAGTTGGCCTGCTTTTGAACAACCGACCCCAAGGTTGATTGCCAAGTGATACTGAAAATCCAAGGTGAAAAGGAAAAGAACATTGCAAAGTAATCATATTGAGGAATGGAAGAGAAATTGAATCAGATGAAACATATTTTAGACAGCAAAAGGAACCCTCATTTGTCTAAGAAGAGAGAGAAAAGGGAGCTGAAGAAAAAAAGAAGCAGAACGTAATATACTGTCTTCCCTTGCAGCTCCATTGATGAAGTTACTTGTGCAAAATTGGAGTCTTTGTAAGTGTTGTTTGGTGACGAGAGCCACCAAAGTCGTGATCTGGAAAAGGTCTGTCACATTCTTGGTAATGTTCTCATTTAAACTCCGGACAACATCCATTTAGCCTCTTCAACGTTGCTGCTGCGATGAACGTTGATGAGAAGTTGAGGTCAGGGCATGAGGTCTTTCATTTCTTCCTATAAAAACTTGGAATTACGCAACAAACAAATTGCAGAATTCATCTTTCCCATCAATTTGTTCAAACTATGAAGCTAATGGAGCATAGACACGAAGCCAAGCATTTTAGACGTTATTCCGCTTTCTCATGGAATATATTCTCTCACCCGCGTACACTCCATGTACCGAAGAATCTACCCGAAATGGCCTAAAAAATGTATATCGTGCAGTGTAGTCGACGCTGTAATGAGCAGATCACCTTTCTCCCCAAGCTCCATGGTAATATAAAATCGTCACTCAGCTGTTTTCCTTCTCTCTCTCTAGGTCCTCCTTTGCACTTTTCCATAATTGTTCAATTTCTTGAGAACCTGCTTGGCGCTTCTCAGGAGAGCAACAATCACACTATTGTATGTCTGGTTTGAAAGAAGAACAAAATTAAGAGTCAATAATAAATACATGTTCCAAGTAGGGGTGTGCAAATCGAACTAGAACCGAAAAATCGAACCGAAACTGACGGTTTTGGGCTGGTTCGATTCGGTTTTGCACATGTAATAATAACCGAATTTTGGTTTTATTTATGAAGAACCAAAAATTTAGGTTTGGTTTTCGGTTCTAGCTTCTCAAAACCGAAAAACAGGAACCAAACCGTGTGCTGTAATTTGGGCTTCCAATCCTTTGTTCTATTCCACACTTATGTAGCTGTAGATGTAGGATTGATATACGCCTATAGAGGGGGGGTGTCACACCCCCTTTCCCACAAGGCGTAAACGGGCGCAGCGCCCGAAAGGAGGCTTCCGGGAAGCCTCGCAACAGTGCACTGGGCGCACTTGGTAGACAGGCCACGCGCGGGGCGCGCGGGGCGAGCGGCAGGCAGAGTCAGTAGGCGCAGAGAGCAGCAGCGCGCGCGCCGCGCGCACAGAATATGACACGTTAGCAATTTGGACAAGGTTCCGAGAAACACGGGCCACGGTGGCACGGACAGGGGAGGCGCACATTCCAGGAAGCTTGGAGCTGTTGGAAAGCCTCTCTGGGTTGGGCCGCAGCAGCCTACTAGGCCCAATGGGCGCAGTGCATCTGGACCGGGCCCACTGCGTACCAACTCGGCCCAGCCCGCGCCCCAACTGAGCCCACCGCGCGCCAACTGTGGGGCAGCGCACAGCAGATCGAAGCTACGGGTTAGGAATCCTAGTTTTAGTCGAATTGGTTCTCCTTTATGTCTATAAATAAGACCCTTGAGGCACCAACCAAGGCATTGATAATCATTGAGTGATTAGTCATCCTTGAGAGAGTTGTGGTGTTCCGAGTGACGAGAATTGTTCCTAGTTTCTTTGGTTTGGAATCGAAAGAAAGGGTTGGGGGCCGGGCTCCCGTAAAGAGTTTGTGTTCAACGAGAGGAGGCGACATCCGAGAATATTCGGAGAGAGGCTGGTCGTAGTGGGACTACGGCGCTGCACACCTATTCGCCCTATTCCACACGGCGAAAAATTAGGGGTGTGACAGTTGGTATCAGAGCAAGAGTTCGAGCAAGAGTTCGAGTAAAGGTTGCTCCTTTTTCTCTTCTACACCCAAGATCTACTACTCAAGAGGTTTTTCGATCAATTCACGAGGAGAATGGCGATGGTCGAGGTGCTTGCAAGGCTTTCTCGATTAGAGGAGTTCACGGGGGTTCGTGAAGCAGGCGATGAGGAGTCCCTACGACTCCAAATTATCTCCCTAAAGATGGAAATCGACGTCCTCAAAGCTTCGGTAAGCGAAGATCTAGCTGCGGCAGAACAACTCACACGAGAGGAGCTCGCACGGGTTGATAGGGAGGTAGCGCAGGTAAGCGCAACGGTAGCGGCAGCAGGTGGTGTGGCAAAGAGGCTTGGCGCAACGGCTACGCAATTTAAAATTCCGGAACCGAAGCCCTACAATGGCAATCGGAACGCAAAGGAGTTGGAGAATTTTCTATTCGACATAGAACAATATTTCTAAGCGGCCGGGATCGAGGAAAGCAACAAAGTTATAATTTTTAGCATGTATCTTGCTGGAGACGCAAAGCTATGGTGGAGACAACGTCTTGACAAGGAGCCAAAGATTATTAGTTGCGAAGTTCTCAAGCAAGAACTAAAAGAGCGATTTTTACCGCTCAACGCCGAGTGGACGGCAAAGGAAGCACTAAGGAAGTTGCGACAAACAGGGTCGGTTCATGACTATGTTCGAGAATACAGTTCCTTATTGCTTGATATCCGAGACATGCATGAGAGTGATAAATTATTCAACTTTATGGCTGGACTTCAACCATGGGCGCAAACAGAGCTGCGACGGCATGGTGTGAAGGATGTGTCATCGGCAATTGCGATTGCCGAGGGTTTGGTGGACTTCAGGGCCGCCCCTACTTCTGAGAAGAAAAAGGGAAGAGACGACAAGCGAGGTAAACAAGGTGGGCACGACAAAGTTAAAAGGATCGAGGGATCTAAAGGCAAGGGATCTGATCAACCCCAACGCAAGAAGAACCAGGGTTGCTTTTTATGCAGTGGGCCACATTATGCTCGGGATTGTCCTACTAAGGCGGCAGTATCTACCTTAAGGGTCCAGGAAGAGAACTCCGAAGGAGAGGAGAAAGCTCGGATGAACCCCATTCAACTAGTGAATGCCCTGACAAGCAGTCAAAAAGCGACGACAAGCGGACAAGCAACAACGGCGTCTGGCCAAACACCGCCAATGCAAAAGGGCCTAATGTTCGTCGAGGTGTAGGTCAATGGAAAGAAGGTGCGTACGATGTTGGACACCGGCGCGACCAACAACTTTATCTCGCAGCGGAAGGCGGGAGAGCTCGGCTTGGAAGTGACCAAGAGCACGAGCTTGATTAAAGCAGTCAATTCAGACGCCCAGCCCATCAAGGGCATGGCGACACCCCTGCTGAGAGTAGGCGAGTGGGAGCAATCATGCCGGATGATGATTGTGCCATTGGACGACTTTGATCTTATATTGGGCTTGGAGTTTTTCAGGCTAGCAAAGGCGACGGTACTGCCACATCTTGGAATGATTCTTATCCAAGACGAGACAACACCTTGCACGGTCAAGAGTGAGAACCGAGGCAAAAGCGTGATGCAATCATCCCTACAGTTGAAGACGGGAGTTCGGAAGGGGCAGACAACCTTCTTGGCGACACTACGCGAGGTCAAGCAGGACCAAGTGGGGGAGATATCATCAGAGGTACGCGCAGTGTTGGAAAGATATCGTGATGTGATGCCAACAAAGGTAACCGAGCTAAGGTCTTTCCTTGGCTTAGCCAACTATTATCGGAGGTTTATTGCAGACTACTCGAGACTGGTGAATCCCTTGACCGATTTGTCGAGGAAAGATAAACCATGGGCATGGATGGACGCATGTCGAGAGGCATTTGAGCAGGTGAAGAGGGCGGTGACAATGGAGCCAGTGTTGAGGCTTCCAGATTTTACTTTGCCATTCGAGGTGCATACAGATGCGTCAGAGCGCGCAGTGGGCGGAGTCTTGGTTCAAGATGGACATCCGGTTGCTTATGAGAGCCGGAAACTAAAGGGAGCCGAGGAGCGCTATTCAGCACATGAGAAAGAGATGGTGGCGGTTATACATTGCTTGGTAACTTGGAGACACTATCTATTGGGCACACAGTTCACCGTGGTCACAGACAATGTGGCCAATACCTATTTCAAGACACAAAAGAATCTCTCACCAAAGCAGGCGTGATGGCAGGAGTTCTTGGCAGAGTTTGACTTCACTTGGCTACATAAACCAGGGGCCGAGAATAGAGTGGCAGATGCACTTAGCCACAGGGAGCATGCGGAGCGCATAGCAGCGATAACGGAGGTTCGCTCGGATCTTCTAGAGAAGATCAAGGCGGCATCTACAGAAGATGTCGCGTACTTGCGACTTGTGAAGCAGGTACAGGATGGGTTGGTGAGGCGATATTGGCTAGAAGACGGCTTATTGAAAGCACATGGTGACAGAGTTCTAGTGCCTAGTTGGGGCGGGGTCCGCCAACTTCTCCTGTAAGAGACACATGACACCCGCTAGGTGGGACACCCGGGCGTCGAGAGGATGCTCGCTTTATTATCACGAGACTACATCTGGCCGAAGATGGAAGAAGACATTGAGCTCTATGTGAAGACATGTCTAACTTGTCATGTGGACAAGACGGAGAGGAAAAAAGAAGCAGGGCTACTTCAACCACTCCCAATTCCAAGCAAGCCATGGGAGTCGGTCTCGATGGATTTCATCACCGGGATGCCAACGGTGGAGGGGAAAGGATCTATCATGGTGGTGGTAGATCGCTTGACAAAGTACGCTGTGTTCATGGGCGTACCAAAGACATGCACCGCGCAAGAGGCGGCGGATTACTTCATGAGGTTCGTGGTTAAAACATTTGGGTTGCCGAAAGATATTGTGAGTGATCGAGACTCGAGGTTCACAGGGAAGTTCTGGACTATATTGTTCAACTTAATGGGCACCGAGCTAAAGTTCTCCACGGCAAACCATCCCCAGACAGACGGGCAAACCGAGCGGCTCAATGCATTATTGGAAGAGTATTTGAGGCACTTTGTTTCAGCGAGCCAGAGAAATTGGGTGGATTTATTGGATGCAGCTCAATTTTCATACAACATTCATCGGACATCGACCACGGGAATGAGTCTCGCGGAGCTTACTTTGGGATTTCAGCCGGCGACTCCAGCCGAAATTGCACGCAGGAAGGAGCAGGGCCCCTGTCCAGCAACCTACAGGTACGGATGAGACCGGACAGATCTGTTAGAACAAGCCAAAGAAAGTTTGGGCAAGGCCCAACGACGGATGAAAAAGTATGCAGATAAGGGGAGAAGACCACTAGAGTTCAAGGAGGGGGACCGGGTCCTACTCAAACTCACGCCTCAGATATGGAAGAAGGTGACATCTCGGAGATATCACAAGGGACTTCTTCACAAGTATGATGGACCATTCACGGTTATCAAAAAAGTTGGGTCAGTGGCCTACCGATTACAACTTCCCGACAGACTCAAATTGCATCCTACATTCCATGTAAGTTTCTTAAAGTCCTATCACGAAGGAGATAGAGTTCAGAGATTGAGGGCTCCACCCGGGGTGCGAGTGGAATTTCAAAAGAAGATTTCCAAGATCCTTGATCATCGAAGCATGGGAGAAAGTTCAAAGAATAGGCGCAGGCAATTCTTAGTTCTATGGGAGGATGAAGATGAAGCAACGTGGGAGAATGATAAAGACTTGTGGCAATTTGAAGACGAGGTGACGACTTACTTAGATTGGGCGTCGACGAGGCCTTCGACTTCATCTAGTGGGGGAGGATTGTCACACCCCCTTTCCCACAAGGTGTAAACGGGTGCAACGCCCGAAAGGAGGCTTCCGGGAAGCCTCGCAACAGTGCGCTAGGCGCACTTGGCAGACAGGCTGCGCGCGGGGCGCGCGGCAGGCAGAGTCAGTAGGCGCAGAGAGCAGCAGCGCGCGCCGCGCGCACAGAATATGACACGTCAGCAATTTGGACAAGGTTCCGAGAAACACGGGCCACGGTGGCACGGATAGGGGAGGCGCACATTCCAGGAAGCTTGGAGCTGTTGGAAAGCCTCTCTAGGTTGGGCCGCAGCAGCCTACTAGGCCCAGTGGGCGCAGTGCATCTGGGCCGGGCCCACTGCGCACCAACTGGGCCCAGCCCGCGCCCCAACTGAGCCCACCGCGCGCCAACTGTGGGGCAGCGCACAGCAGATCGGAGCTACGGGTTAGGAATCCTAGTTTTAGTCGAATTGGTTCTCCTTTATGTCTATAAATAAGACCCTTGAGGCACCAACCAAGGCATTGATAATCATTGAGTGATTAGTCATCCTTGAGAGAGTTGTGGTGTTCTGAGTGGCGAGAATTGTTCCTAGTTTCTTTGGTTTGGAATCGAAAGAAAGGGTTGGGGGCCGAGCTCCCGTAAAGAGTTTGTGTTCAACGAGAGGAGGCGACATCCGAGAATATTCGGAGAGAGGCTGGTCGTAGTGGGACTACGGCGCCGCACACCTATTCGCCCTATTCCGCACAGCGAAAAATTAGGGGTGTGACAGGGGGTGAATATAGCGTTTTAATTTTTTCGTGTGATATTTTAATCTCTAATTACCCTAAGTGATTTAATGCATATAATTAAAATATCGATAACAAATATATGCAATAATATAAAAAGTAAGGGTTAGAAAAATGCACACAATATTTGTTTACGCGGTTCGACAAACTAGCCTACGTCCGCGCTCCAAGTATCACTTGGAGATACACTATGTAATTGGCTTGCGGGTGCCAATAAACTGTTTACAAATTGACTATTAGATGGGGCGTCACCCTTGACTAATTATAAGGTCGTCAACCTTAAACTCTTACGAGTCGTCACCCTAAATTTGACTATTTCGGGGCGTCACCCAAGTGTGATGAATTCTTAGGGAATCACCCTTTACAATCAAGCACAATAATAATTCGAAGATTAACTCTCAAATCTATCTAATCCGAATTCTCCCAAAATATAACTCGCAAGTTCGGAATAGAGAGAATTGGATATACAACAATATCGAAAGCTCACAGAGATTTTATCGCCTATGAAAATCGGCAAAGCTTCGCTTTAGAATCCTTGGTTCGTTATAGAGAGCTTGGTGTGGACTTATATTTATAAACACTGCCACTGCTGCTTCCGGACGTCCTCAATGTCCGCACCTATCGTCCGCACGGCCGTTAAAATTTTCCCATTGAAAATATAGCCGTTGGACAGAAAAATATGCACTTGCGGACGCCAATTCTATCGTCCGCATATATCGTCCGCGTCTTCAATAAAATTGGACAGATTCAAAGCGGACGCCAATATTCGCGTCCTCACCGTCCGCACCTACTGGGTCCATCGTCCGCGACTGCACAAATTTGAAAGGGACGCCAAACCATCGTCCTCTTCTTCACTTCCGTCCGCACAGCTGAAGGGTTGCGGACGCCAATTTACGTCCGCCTCGTCCGCGAGCATCGTTCGCGTGTTCATCAAAATGGACAGAAGCAAAATGGACGATTAAAGCCACGCGTCCGCCTCATACGCAGCATCCACAACTGCATAGCCTACTTCATACTTTCACAAAATGTTTCCTCTAAGTCATATGAACATTCCATTCTCCTGCATAGACTTAGAGAAACACATTAAACATTTTCAATACCCTTAATCAAGGGTATTCTCAATTTAATCGAGAAATATAATATATAAGAATTCAATGTATAAACAACTTTTGCACTTTATTAAATTTCACATCACCTAGATCACATAGTCTAAACAATCTCTTTTATTGATGATGTCCAAAACATATAAAGTTGTTTATTTTCTAACCTAAGCATGTGCCACAAACATTGCATATTTGATTTATTCAATTAAGTTATGCAATTTATCAATCAATTAATCCAAGCAACATGCTACTAAAATACAACTTATTGATCAACTAAATTAACATACAATTTAGTCATCATCAAAATAACACTTAGCCTACCAAAAAGGCTAACAGTAGACTCCTGATTCCAGAATGCTCTCGAGGCCGACTCCACGTTTCTGCTACAACTCTCCCGAACGGCGAACGTTTTCCGTCTTCTGTGTTCGTCTACGTCTTCCGAACGAAGATGGTTCGTCTGCGTTGAGAGAGCTCAGTTCGTCTGCGTCTTCGGTTCATCTTCGTCTTTGTCTTCAGTTCGTCTGCATCTTCGTCTTCGGTTCGTCTCCCAAACGGCGAATGATATTTGGGTCTGCGTGTTCATCAGCGTCGAGAGAGCTTGGCTCACTGCTACGCCTCCATTCGCAGTTCGCAAACTCACACTCATAGGCTGGTAATTTCAATGTTGATTGCTGTAGTTTCTCAAATTCGTCTTTTTGTTCTGCCGAAGTGAATGTTTGATATTTCTGTTTGCAAGTCCACCTACGTATAAATTGTTCTCCAATTTGTGGTACTGCTGAATGCCGAAGCCTGCAACTATACAAGTCCAGCTGAGGGTAAGTACTGACTATTGATTGTTTGAGTTTCAATTCTGTTGATTCAATTTAGTTCATGCTTCCTTGGAATTTGGTTTCAATTATGTTGATTTAGTGTAGTTCTTGCTTCGCTGGAATTTGGTTTCAATTTAGTTTTAATATTATAAAATTTTATTATAATATTAAAAAAAAAATTAAATGTGGTTCCACTGAATTTTTGGTTCGATTCTAGTTTAGTATTGATTTCTCATATGATCGGTTAAAATTTTCAAAATTCAAAATCGAAATCAATTGATTCGATTCAATTCCACTTTGAAATTGAACCGAATCGGACCATGAACCCACCTAATTCTAAGCAATTACAAACAACACAAACTTGGGTACTATTTGCGATCGTAGATTTATTTCAACCTTGGACCCAATGGGCTTTGAAGAGGCCAAGGTTGGGTGGACCCAGCCCGCCTCCGAAGGAAGACCCGTAATGTAGAACTAGGGCCTTGCCGGGCCCAAGGTCGACTCCAATTCGGACCAGGCCTGGTTGTGTTTCTTTTCCAAGTCTGGTAGGCTACAGGAGAGTTGTCGCGAGTGAGTCAAGAGATGTGTAAGTTGAATTGAACAAAAAAACAAAAAAGAAAAAGAAAGTTGTAGTTCTTAGAATACGAAAAAGGAAAAGGCTTAAGCGGGGAGGGGTGAAATGTGGGTCCATGTGAATGTCAAAATGGGGATGAGTCATCAGCACATAAAGGGAGGAGAACGAATTCGGTGGGTTTGAATTCTGATAGTGTGGGGACCACCACACCAGAGCAATTGTGGTGTCAACCAATGAAATCCATTTATTAGCCCAGAAATTACAAACCCACCTTTTTCCAGTCTCTTCTGACGCCACTCTCCCTCCTCATTGGTGGATATTCTTGTGACCACCTGTCCTCCGGTGGTCCACTTGGTCCTCCCTTTCATCACCTGTAGGCCACCACGTAGGACCCCTCAACGTGGCTCCATGATCTCCCTTTCTTTCTTATTTTATAATCTCCCCTCCGCCGTTGATTCTCTCAATTTGCTCATTCCTTTTGGTGTGATTATATGGCCTCAAGGGTTTGATTTTTTAGTCATTAATATTTCAATTATTGAGACAAAGGATAAAAAAAAAAACCCTATATTTTATTTTAAATAAGAGAAATCAATAATTTATTATCTAGTTTTATAATGTTAAATTTAATATTATATTTTAATTATTTATCATAATTAATTAATGACACCCAGCTACCGCGTCAACATGTATGATTAAAATATAAAATTATATATATTTTAAAAATAAATGAGTATTGAAGAAGATATAATTGCACTTGAAATGTTAATATAGGATAAGCTTAAATTAAAAATAATGGTGATTATTCTTCAATTTTAATCAACCCTAAAGCTAGAAAATGTAGATAAGCTGCTTGGAAAGACCCTTTTTATTTACAGGATTATCCTCCTCGTTCCATGCTTTCTGTTATATTGCAGTTCATGTGTAACTTCTTCTCTTCTCACTAATTCATCTAACCACCCCCACTCTTCCTCCAAACACCCCGAGCCCTAACTTTCCCGTTGATTCTCGGGAAACAAACTCTCCAATTTTTCCTTCCTTGGCTTCCAAATAACTGAATATCTTTCCAGCATGACGTCGTATCAGGAGCAGGAGTTCGATCAGAACGACGACGGAGGCAACTCCGATCTCAGCACCAGCGCTGGAGACCCGGAAGAAGACCCTCCGATGACGGAGCTCAGAAATAATAAGATGGCTTTTCAAGCTGCCCCGATGAAAGAAGAACCGGTCGATTCGGACCTAATATCGGACCACGAGGAGAAGACGAAACTGCCGCTGAAACCGCCCATTGGGGTGCTTCCCGTCGATATGAAGCTACCTTTGGAGATGCCGGTGAGTACATCTCGGAGGTCTACGAAGGACAGGCACACCAAGGTAGAGGGACGTGGTCGGAGGATCCGAATACCCGCTACATGCGCCGCCCGAATATTTCAACTGACCCGAGAATTGGGTCACAAATCAGACGGTGAAACCGTCCGGTGGCTTCTCGAACACGCAGAGGAAGCGATAATTGAGGCTACAGGAACCGGGACTGTGCCAGCCATCGCCGTCTCCGTCGGTGGGACTCTTAAAATCCCAACCACCGCTAACTCCGTCGGCCTGAGCAATCACGAGAATAAAAAGAGAAAGCGGCCATCGAACTCTGAGTTCTTCGACATTAACGAAGCCGTTTCACACTCAACCGGGTTCGCTCCAGTCCAACCGGTCACCCCTACGGCGGCGATTCCGCAGGGTCTTTTACCAGTATGGGCCGTAGGAAACGCCGGTATGATGGTTCCCGCCAACGCCTTCTGGATGATTCAGGCTGCGCCGACTCCAACAGGCCAGGTCACAGCCGCCGGACCGTCAAACCAAAACCCTCAGATATGGACCATATCGCCGACTGTAACGCAGGTTTTTAACATGTCTGCGAGACCCATTTCCTCTTTCGTCTCAAATCAGCCAATAGGGGTAACTATACCATCTGGGATAGAGATCCGGCCGCCGGCGCTCTCCTTCTGCAACAGCTTGTCGACTTCAGCCGTTAGCACGAGCACTTCCGGGCCCAAAACGGCTAAGAAATCAGCTACTATGGCGGCGCCTAGCGTGAGCTCTAGTGGCAGCGGAAATGGCGGGTCCAAAGCTCAGATGCTTAGGGATTTTTCATTGGAGATTTTTGACAAGCAGGAATTACAGTTTATGGGTAGGAATGGGAATAACCAGAAGACACAATCTTCTTTGAAACCATGAAAAAAGAAGAAAATTTTTAACTCCTAACTCTCTCTTTCTCGTCTCTCCTTTGTTGTTTTACATATCATTTTATGTTGGCTTAGTCTCTGCAAATTAACTGCTTTGTGCGCTGCAATTAACAATCCGCCGTGATTAACGATGCTTAGATCTAGCTCTCTTGATAGACGAAGGCGCTGGCCTTTTCTTGTAAATTCGGTTAAACTAAGTCATTTAGAGCCAATATTTACATGAACAAATCCAAGCAGAGATATCAGCGATCCTTCGATACCTGTACTGTACTGGTAGACAAGTACGGCTCAATCAGGTAAGTAAACGCTGCTCTAATAATCTAATTCTAATCTAATCGTTAAGACTACAAAGATCTAATCTCCTTGAATAATGTGAAAATTGTTCAATGCTTTTAGTTCATTTTATTGCAAATCCATATTGTTGCTAAAACTTTGGTGTTCTGATGGCAACTTTGTAATTAAAAATAATGAAAGAAGCTATTTTTTGTAATGGGTTTTGGATACTTAAAAAACCCTAACAATGCAATGAGAGTACACACGTGTGAGGAGTAGGCAGACAGGTGTGAAAGGGGAGGGGGGCATGGTTGGCGGAGTTCGTTGAGGTTGATGTGGTCCACCTCCAAGATGGTGGGTCAACTAAGCCCCAAAAAGAAGTTGCTTCCACAGCACCGCCCACCACCACTGTTACTGTTAAATGTCGCTCACACGCGCTCCTTTCATTGGTAGTTAAATGCAAGGTTGCGGACACGCGTACATCGCGAGTCAGGGACTGGTGAATTGAATGGCTGTGATCCGTGGAGTGTGGGGGCTACATGGAAGCTGTCAATGGTTGGGTGGGACCGACGAACGCGTGCACCGAGGGGAGTGGGGTCCACGTGCTTCTTCTTCTTCTTCTTCTTTTATCCGATCAGTAATGGTGGGGCATGGGCTTCTCCCCCTCTCAACTCAACTTTCTTTTTTTTTTTTTTTTGTGCCCAATCGATTTTGAAGTTGAGGAGGCAGTCTAACAAATGAAAAATATAAGAAATGTAACAAAGTTTATGAAAACACAATGAGAAATGCCAAATTTTACTCAAAACCATTTATTATTATTATATATATATATATATATCTTTGTTTTATTCATGCATGCATATGAGTTCAAGTCCATAAACACACATTGAGTTTTAACAAAACAGAAAATTGCCTTTATAAAAGAGCCACTAGATTAAAATAAAAAAAAGATTAATTAAATATAATATTTTATTGGAGAAAATTAAAATGATAACAAATTCCAATACTTGTATTCACTTCACATGGTGGATCGGAGGGCTGATGGAAACCCTAAATTAAAATTTTATCATAAATTATTTATTAATTTTATTGTCACGGAAAAAACCCGAATTAAACTAATAAAAAATCTAATACATTTTAATAGTTATTATTTTATCATAAGTAATGGTGGGACCAGCTTCCCAATGTCCTAATGGTGTCCCCACTTCGCTTATGGGGCGGGGGGTCCCCTTGCAATTC
>CM039486.1:19518301-19544421 GCA_022433065.1 Begonia loranthoides | reverse complement strand
CACATTCGTATTTGTTTCTGTTTGTGGACCTTGCACAACATACTCATGCATAACATATTGTAAATATAATTAGCATAGTTTAAAACGTAACACATGGAAACGTAAACGCAATAATGTGCTCTCCTGCGTCTCGGGAACTATGTCAGGAACTGTTTTTGGGACTATGTCAAGAACTGTCTTGGGGGCTGTATAGAGGACTATAAAACCCATAAATGTGCTGTAATGACCCAACTTTTTATAATCCTTTAAAAATACATGGAATTTAAAACTTTTATAAAACTACGGAAATCTCTTTTAAAATAATATCAGAGTGCTTAAAGTCGAACCGTTAAAACTCTTTTTGTTATACTTATTATGGAAATTACAAATAGCGGAAGCAGTTGTAAAATCTTTTACGAAAACATAGCAGAAGCGAAATTAATAAGAAATACTAAATCGAGCATTACACATCAATTGCAAACCATTTTATCTTTACAAGCCATTTTATCTTAACTTGGCAAGTCACGAGTCTCACGCGTGCAAATTCCTCATCCCTGCTTTTGATCTGTTCATCGTTTTCTCGTATAAGTACCTACACCTACACCATAAGTAAACTGTAAGCCTAAAGGCTTAAGAATGAGAAAGATTTATGCAATGCAATATGATGTGTCTTTCTTTAGTTCATTTGGAATAGGGCCACCCAAACCAATATTTTCATGACATTTGTTCGTTCGTTCTTTACTCGTGCTTCGAGCTGGAGATTAGAGAATTTCCTTTGGGATGGAATAGTTTGATTGACTTCTAACCTCCTGTGTGCAAACTAGTCCCTTTCCCGACAAGGTAAGGGCTTGGTCTAGCTGCCAGGCTAGATCCGAACTACTCATCCGCCCCCAACTCCCTTTTTTTCTTTCATTTTCTTAATATTATTCCTCACATAATGCATGTGAGTACCACCCGATGACACTCCATACTTGATTTCTATTAGCATGATGCATGACATAAGATTAATAATAATTGAATTGCGCACATAAGAAAAGTAAATGAATAGCAGAAATTGAAGGCGCATACGAAGAACACTTATAATATTAAATTGAAAACAACAAAACACGTAAGGGAATCCAACAATGAATATTACGAATACTAAATAGCGAATCATGAAAGGAGTATAGAAATTAAACGCACATATCTAAACAATATACAATGAATTGTAGCATGCTTGAATTTATGGGACACAACAATAAATGAAACAAAAGTTGAAACATACTATGAATTAACATGCTAGTTATCCTAGTTCATTTACATGCTAGTTCTCGTTTTCGTTTCCGTTTCCGTTCTCGTATCCATTCCCAGAAATCACTCTGAAAACTTTATTTCCATTTCCGTTTCCGTCTTTGTTTCCTTTTCCATTTTCGTCTCCGTTTCTGTCTCCGTTTTCGTTTCCGTCTCCGTTCCCATTCCTGCTTTCGTGGCTGTTCCAGTCTGTGCTCCCGTCTTTGTTTCTGTACTCGTTCCAGGAGAAGCTTAACTGATTGAATCCATTCTTGCCATACAGTTGTGCAGTCACGTGCTTGGTCACCTTGATTGAGTTCGAATTGAGATGGAGGACCTAATCCAAGTTTGACATAACGTATAATTCATCCATTATTAGTGCACTTTCGCAAAGTAAATGTAAACTGAACATCACTTACAACGTAAATGTAAAAAAATTCAACTAAACATAAATTACAACGTATTCTTGCAAACAAATTACAACAAAATCTACATAAACATAAATTCTTACACCGCCTTCTTCTTTCTAGCCGGTTTCGGCCGCAAATCCTTGACTTCAAAAGACAATTGCTACTCAAGGAACATGTTCATTGCTGCCCTCATAGGTTTGCTCGTCATGATCGTGGAATTGTTCCTTATTCTTGCACTCTCGAATCACCCTCATCCCCTCACTCATACACCGCAAGATGTCGTATGGGCTGCAATGCAAAGGGAACAATTGCCGATAAAATATGCCCAAAGCAATATTATGTATTTACACAAGGGAAAATACATACCGCTCTTTGTCAGTGGGAGCTACGATGATGGAAATTGCTTCTGGCATCAATTGCTGGTAAGCAAATTGAGTGTGGAGGTCAACGGACGACATAAACAACCCCTGCTTTAAGTGTGTCTAAAATGTAAACAATGTATTAGATTATCTCATGAACATGAACGACAACCCAGAGAAGCGAAATGGTTACTTACATGAATCCACCCTAATGTCAGTAGACGGTTTTCCTGTTGAAACACAAATACGGCTTCGTCGTCGACCGCATAGCACTGCATATAAGTTCGGATGAGTACTAAGATAAAATCTTATACACTAAGATACAAAGAAGGCTTCTCACCGTATTTGGTGTCCCAACTTGCTCCGGGAAGATGATATCAGTGATGATGTAATCATCGTCAACCACCTTTCCCCCAAGAACTACGAATGTCTTCTTGTTCTTTTGAGTATTTGGCGTAACATACTTCTTGAAGGTGTACATCAAACCCCGAGCCTGCAACAAAAATGGCAAAAGGCTGTCACACTAACAAAGCATGGACATGAACGAACACACATATATAACCAAATAAAAGATGTACCACGCACACAGTTCTAAAGGGCGGAGGCTCGAACTGACTGGTCCCCTGCACTTTGGCAGGCACGGCTGGAGGAGTAGGGTGGCTGCTTAAGGCACTGGTGCTGCAAATCAACAACATGTCATTACATCAAACACAAATAAAGTACATACTGGACTTTGCGTACAAAGTAAATAACTTACAAGCGGTATGTGGCTTCTGTTGCTTTAGAGGACGATGGAGAGGCTACTATACGGGCTGGTCGGCTCTCATGTCTCTGAAGTGCTGCCATCAGCTCACGGTGCCTCTCTTTTACTTGCATATGCCTCTCTTCAACTCACAGAGGTCTCTCCTATGCTCGCTCCTCCCCTGTTCATATTTGGACCTGATACATTTGAAGGTGTTCGTCCATCATTTGCATTCTCGTAAGTGCCATATTATGGATCTCCTCCATCCTGCTCATCCAGGCGAACGTCTCCTCAGGCATCGAAGTAAAGTGAGATGTCTGAGGAGGGGGTTGATCCGCTAAGGGGGCTGCATGCTATGGCTCAGAGGGGGTGGAGGTGCTGGTTGCTTCTTGGTCTGCCCCAAGTTCCGGAACTTGAGCCCGAGCCAGGGGCTCTTTTATTCTCTAACTTTTTTTTATTTATTTTGCAGGTTTTTGAATCAAATAAACATCATTGGAGTTGGCATTTGGGCTAATGGAGATTTTACAATCTTTGGGGAATAATTGTGAGCTGTTTTTCCGCCTAGATTCTGACCTCCGATAGTTCAAGTGGATGTTTGACAATCGGAATGATGTCTTTTCAACTTTGGTCCTTCACACCAAATGTAGCCAACATCCAGAGGTTTCGAACGAGCTATTGAACGTTGCATTTGGGCTCTATTTGTTATGTCAAATGTCTTTGTTTCAGAGAGCAAAACTCAAACTTGGATTTATTGTTGTTGTTTTAATTAATGGTTGTTTAGTCTTTTGTTAATTAGTGTTAATTTCATCTTATGTCATATTTTTGTAAACATTTTGGGTTAAAACCATACCTGGTTGCAATTGGAAGGGGACTTTGATGAATTAAGAAAATTTGGTTCTCTTTTGAGAGAAGACACCCACGGCCTCCCTTCCCCTAGCGCCGATTCAGCCATCTCCCTTGCAAGGTTTTCTTGAAACCTCTTGACCTTGCAATCATGGGTTATTATCTCTTCCAATCCCTCAGCTTTAAGGTGAGGATTGCGGCGTGGAGGTAAAAGTAAGTTTCCAACCTTGAAGAGTGTTTGCTTCCAAGCAAACCACAAGTCGTCCCTCTTATTAGGAGGTGCACGGACTCCTTGTTTCTTTTCTCGTTTCTTGGAGGTTCTACTCGCTATATCTGGTTATTTATGACACTTTCAGATCCTCTTATGTGAGTGTTGATATTGTGTTTAATTGTTCGTTCATAAAGTGCAATTTGGAATGAGATTTGTCGTGATTTGTTTTGAGGTCCGTGCGCTATCCTTTAAAAGTTTGTTTCTTCTAGAGATTTATTCTATATTGAGTGAGGTTGCTGCCTGCAAAATTTGGTAATTATTGGATTTATATGGAGTGAGATCTCGCTGTTTTAATCTGGGTTGTCGGATCTGTCCAGGAGAATTCCAGATTTCTGGACTATATTGTTTCTGCTATAACTTTCGTTTCTGAGTGGATAATGAGCTGTAATTTTGATACAATATTCATGAATGTATTGAGGTGGTGCTCACCAAAATCCAGCTAAAGTTCACGGTTGGATTATGAGTTATTTCTGTTTGAGTATTACTTGTCCGGGTTTCACAGTTTTCTGGATAGATTTGAATATTGTGTTCTAGGTGATTCTTGGATCCTATCAGGAGGGGGTTGATCCGCTAAGGGGGCTGCATGCTAAGGCTCTGAGGGGGTGGAGGTGCTGGTTGCTTCTTGGTCTTGCGGACCCATTCTCCTTCAACTTGGGTGATCCCCATTCGATCCACTTTTATTTTGTTGTACACATCAACGGCCGACTCTTCAATTCTTGGATCTTTCTCCGAGATGGGTACCCCATAGTACTCAACGATGATCTTGATGAGCCAATTGTACGGCAGGTTCTTGGCTGGGTGGTTGAGTCCCTCGTGCATGAGACTCAGTATGACATATCCAATGTCCACCTATTTCCTAGTGAACACCTTCTCCTGCAAATAGAGATCCGTGCAGCTAACATAGTCTCGATGCCTGTCCTGAGGCAAAATCGTGTACGTCGTGGGTGGATCAATCAGGTTATGACATTCAGCTCTTTGCCCTTTCGCTTGTGTACTCGACAACTTGGGGATCTCGGTGCTACAATCTAACCACAGCTAGCTCTTCTCCTCGGTTGATGAATGGTGGATCCCGAGACACATGATAATATTGTTCGCTTGGCTCGTCCAATACACATACAAGCATTTTATTTAGATCGTTGGGAGTAAACCTCAACTCCTGTCCAAAAATGTACGTCTACACCTCTAAGGGCTGGGTGGACAGTTTCAAATTTGCGTAAAAAATTCTAATAATCTCTCACAGTAATTGCCCCTCATCCAGCACAACCCACCTAATCCAGCATCTTCAACCAATTGTTTAATTCTCGTTCCTGCCAACGAGTCCAAATCTACTATTTTTGAAACAATAATTGCACGGTATTGTATATCATCTTCATACCGTGTTTTGGCATACGCTGTCATGAAGAGTTTGAAGTGGAAACCCGCTGTAACGGGTTGGAACCGGACCAATGAGCCTCCAGCTTCTCGTTTTTCAGGCTCAGGTTTAGGTTGCCATTGCGAGTGTGCCACAGTTTCTCCATCCTCGGTGGTTTTTTCATGTTGCACTGCCACGGGTTGCACATCTTCCATCGCCGTGGCTTCCACAGCTTCCACCGTTACCTTCCTACTCTTGAACGTCAATTTCTTTGCTCAAGAATACATTCTGATCGAAAATGACGGAGAGTATTTCATTGTTTCTTCGCGGTGACAATGGCTTGCCAAGAGGTTTCGGTGTTTCTTTGCGGTGAAAATGGCTCGCCGAGAGGTTTCGGTGTTTGTTCGGGTGAAAATGATCGAGCCCTAGCATTTCGTGGTTATGTATATCGCTGAGTGAAATGACCGAGGCTAGCACACCGCAGCTGGGATGCCACCGCAGTTCAGGCCAAATTTGCCCTCTTTTCTTGGAAAACCAAGACACCCCAGAGGTTTGTCTACGAACCGCAGCGGCTCCATATCAGCTTGTTAATGGCAAATATGACAACGATGTTGGCTTTGTCATTTTCTCATCCGTCAGTGGTTAATTCGTTAAAAAATAAAAGATAGTGGTTGAATTGTGATTGATCGCAAATGATGATGATTAATTTGTCATTTTATATATATATATATATATAACATGCTTATCAAATAAATAAATAAATAAATATATATATATATATATATATTTGATAAGCATGTTATATATATATATATATCAAACAAAATACATAAATACATGCATGCATGGATAAACATGTTGGATATATATATATAGGATAAGCATGTTTTATATATGTATCAAACATGCATGCATGCGTGTATACATGCATGCATGTATGTATATATATCCTATAAAACATATATATATATAAAACATGCTTATCCAATATATATATATATCCAACATGTTTATCCATGCATGCATGCATAAGCATGTTTGATATATATAGGATAAGCATGTTATAAAATTTCACCTCTAAATTTAGGGTGCTTTTATATTTCACCTTAAACTTTAATTTTTTTTAAATAATACCTTTTAGTTTCCACCTGACACCTTCTGTTACCTCTGCTCACTTTCGAAGACGAAAAACTACGTGAAGATTCGAGAAAAAGAAGAGAAGATGAGATAATAATAAAAAGGGGAGAGTGACGATGACCTAAGAAGCTACTACAAAAAGTAGGTAAACTTGACCAGACAGACGAGATTGTGTCGTTCATTGAGTTGTAGAGAGAGAAAGAAACAGATGCTTTATTTAGAACACAAAGGTTATCAATGGTGAAATCGGTATCTCAAAACCTCGATCAAACATTTTTCAGAAGAAGGAAACAAACGAAGATTACCTAGAGTTAACCGATGGTTTTTCAAATGTTTGACAATTCTTAAAGTTTGAAAAGAAAAACCTGGGTCTGGATTGAATTTGAAGCTCATCTGACACAAAATGGAGCTTCAAACGCGTCTGAAACATTTCATTTATTCTCGTTTTTTTCAATATGTAGAGAGGCCATTTTTTCCATAGCCCAAGCTTTTGAATAAATACTAATGAATACCAGTCATCAACTCCAAATTACACAACGAAAAGGAAAAAGGACCTTAACCCAGCAAAACCGTGTCAAACTGTTCCTCGTTAGAGAGAGAAAAATAGATAGATAGAGAGAGGTGGCTCTCGTTTACTAAACCCACCTGGATCTTCCCAAATAACTGCTCTCTTTAGATTTGTAGGAATGTCCTTCGTCTGTAATGAGGTTCGTAGCTTCTTTGGTCATCATCACTCTCCCCTTTTTATTATTATCCCATCTTCCCACCAGTAATCCGATTACTTCCAAGACGGAGCCGGAGAAGAGAGGTCACGTTGCCGATTTTTGGCGGGATGGAACCCGAAATATCGTTGGAAATCAAAAGTAGCTTCGTGAGATTCTGGAGCTGAAATAATCCTGGAGGAATAACTCCGGTGAGTGAATTTTGGGAAAGATCAAGCACTTGGAGACTTTTCAAATTAGCCAAAGTTGAAGGAATGCTTCCTTCTAGCTGGTTTTGCCAAGCGTAGAACACTGTAAGCTTCGATAACATTCCCAGCTGCGGTGGAATCAAACCAGAAATCTGATTTTTATCAACCTGCAACTGTAAGAGATTCGTGGCATTTGAAAAATTTGAGGGAAACGTACAAGAAACGTTGTTATCACTATTCATAAACTCTTCAAGCTCAGAAAGATTTCTGAAAGAATAAGGAATAGTTCCAAATAAAGAATTCAAAGAAATATCAAACTTTTTCAGCTTTCTGCAGTTACCAATCTCTTCAGGAATTGACCCAACAAGATTATTCTGCCACAAAAATAGTGCTTCCAGCATCTAGAGCTTGCCCAGCGATGGGGGAAGTGAACCTGAGAAGCTGTTTTCGTAAAGAAACAAGTTCACAAGCACAGAATAGTTACCTATTTCCACAGGAATTTCACTAGAAACTTGAAGATTTGTGAGTCGACCCAGTGAAATTGGTAAAGAACCAGAAATTCAAGTCTCGGCCAATCCCAAAACAGTCAAGTTAATGCAGTTTCCGTGCTCATCCGAGATTGTTCCGGCTATGTCGTTGTTACCTCCCACTCAAAGAGCTGCGAGGTTTTAAAATTTTCCAGCTCAGGAGGGATGACCCCACTCAGCTAATTATAAAAAATGACAAGATTTTTCAGGTTACTACAGTTGGTAAGCTCAAATGGAATCTTCCCTGTTAACTAATTCTAATTCAGGATCAAGCTCTCAAGCTTTTGAAGCTTTCCTATACTTGCAGGAATGACTTCGACGAGATTGTTCGAGCTAATGTCGATGATGATGAGCTCCGAGCTATCGCCGATATTCTCTAGGAGGATTCCGGTGGCATTTGAGGCAGAAATGACAAGCTTTTGAAGAGATTGACAAGAGGAGAGATTGAAAGGCAAAGGAAGCTGGAGAGGAATGGCTTGGATATTAATTTCTGCAACAAAATTTTGAGAAGAACAAGTAATGGAGGTCTAATTGCATGGATTAGGGTCAAGAACATTCCAGTTAGACAAGGCAGAAGGTATGGAAGGGGCACTGTGAAGCCACGAAAAGAGGAGGGGAAGCTTCATGATTTGCAGAGAAAGCAGGGGAGAGGAGGAAGAAGAAGAAGAAGAAGAGAAAGAAGATTGAAGAAAATGAAGCAGAGAAAGAGGAGAGGAAGAACACTTGCCTTAGCTAGGCATCGACATCTGCCTCAAGAACATAGTAAACGGAAGGGCTTTCCAAGGTGTTCGTTCCTTAATGTGAAAACTATAGGGTGTTATTTAAAAATTTAAAGTTTAAGGTGAAATATAAAAAATATTCTAAACTTGAAGGTGAAATTTAATAATTACCCTATATATATCAAACAAACATACATGCATGCATGGATAAGCATGTTTGATATATATATATCAAACATGCTTATCCGATATTACCTTATTTCAAAATTTTGGCTCTTTTCGAGCATCGCCTGACAATTATTCCTGATCCAATTAATTCTCCAATTTCGTTTCTTAAATCAATTCTTTGCTCGAAAATTTCCATTTCCATTTATTTAACCAATTGACTAAGATTTCATACGTGGCTGCTACGCGATAATTTAGGTCAACTTTTCAACGTTATAACAGATTTTAATGCAAAAAATTTACACGTGGAATTTACGATTAAAAATTTTCTTCGGTTTCACAATTTTAGTGGCTTTGTTACATGATTCTCTATTAGCATGTTAACTTGTTTCTATGAGTGTTATTAATATTATGTTAGGGTATTAGTTTTCAGCATGTTTAGAAGGTAACTGTTAAAAGTAATGATGATCATGTAGATTTTCTACTTTATTAACCTGTTAGTTACATAATGTATATGATTGAATTACAGTTGTTTTGTGATTCATGCTTCCATGGTTTATTTATTGAATTGTATTATTTTCTAGTATTATGTGAACTGATGTTTGACATTCTTTCATATTATGCATCATATAGACATGTCAGTTAGAGCTGTAATCATGCATTGCACGAGATATAATGAATCTAATATATGTAAATAGTCGTTGGAGGTTAGGGAGTTTAGTAACAGATCTGCTTGAAAGAGCTATCTCCTCCTACATAGGGATGTGTTGGCTGCTCTGCTCAGGTTAGATCCTGAAGATGTATTTATTCTCTATGTGGGAAATATCTCCAATGTTTTAGATTATAGTGAGACTTTAATTAAAGAAGCGATAAGTTCACTTCTAAAATTTCAAACATGTGCATGGAGTCAGTATAAGCATTTTGCATTTCATTTATATCTCTTACTAGGCATTAGGCTCATTATCTCTTTTGTGATGTAGGTAACGATTGTGATCCAAATGAAGTGTATGTGGAGAAAATATGATGCGACGAGAGTTTGTGTTACCCGGCGTGTAATGACTTGGGGGTTATGACTCACAAACAGAATAAAAATATTTAAATATGTTCAAAGACTTTTTAATAGTTTGTTTTTAAGTGTTTTAAATAGTTTGGTTGACAATATTTTTTTTTAAGAACAATTACATGTTTTAATATTCCACATTTATTAACTTTGATATTTTACTTCAAGCATTTTTGAATAAGTTTTAAAATGAAAAATTTTATTGAAAAGTCAAACGAAAACGGGATGCTACAGTTTTCGTATATTTGATTATCTAAAAATTTGGGAAATTGTTTACGCTTTAAGGACATACTAATGATTAAAGAAAAAAAGGTACTTGTTGGGATTTGTGGTTAAACCATTATCGACAAGATTAGGTTAAAATTTGCAAAATTTTACCATTTTGGGGATTTTTCATCAATAGCCTAATTTATGAAATTTTTATTTTATTAATTGTCACGCCCCAAAGGGGACCAGAGACAAAACGGGGAACGATCCGGCCCAAAAAGAAACCAAATCGTCCAACCCTCATTTAAATCCAATAAATAGCAGTGGAAGACTTAAATATTTACATTACAGATTAGGGCCAAAAATAAAGGTCCAGAAGTGACAATAATGCAATCCAATTTAACAAAGTCTAAAATTTAGTGGAAATAACATAAAATATAACTAGGTTACAAACCTCACTAAATTATCTTTAGTCTAAAAATAATTAAAATTTGGGGAAACTCCAAATTTTCTCTTGAGATGGCAATGGGGAACTACTATGATCATTTCCTGAAAAATGTAGTCATATTTGGGGTGAGTCGACAAAACTCAGTAGGGAATTATTTTATTTTCAACTTATATGTCATATGAATTTAACAGATTTTTCAGTTAATTAAATTAATAGATTAACATATAAAGAGGTGCTGATGAGCAATAAATGGAGTAAAAAGAATTAACAAATGCGATACTCAGGCGATCGCAAGTCAAAAAGACCCTGATCAGGTTTAGGGTTTTGCGCCCAGGGACACGGCACATACAGCTGTCTCATTACTCTAGTTAACAATAAAAATATATAAATGTAAATGAACTGAAAAGTAAAAGTGACATGTTCGAATTTAATTGAATATTTACATTTTAGGAATTAAGGTAAGTTAAATATAAAATAACCCTACCTCAAATTTGGATCAACCAATACCAAAGCCCAATAGGAAGAGATCCAATGAAACAAAGCAGTAGAGCAATCCGATAATTTCTTAAGTCTTGAACCTAATCATAACATTTTTTTTCAATAGATTAGGATTTGAAATTTTTAAAATTAATTATTCAAATCTTCCACACCAATTGAAATGGGCCAAAATCCAAGTAAAATGTGGCCCAAATAATTTGTCCTAAAAAGAGTGAGCTAGTGTCCAAAAATTTTTACCCAACTTAAATAAATCACAACTCAAATAATTATGCCCATAAACTAAATTAGAGTAGGCAACGACTTTAAATTCTCCAACTCATGGTTTCCATTTATTCATTACTATGCAACCGTGCTTAGCGAGAAGGAAATCCAAAGTCACCTCACAATTTGTCATTTCCCCCTCAACTGACTTCCCACGACGTAGGCTAAACAACTAGGATTGCAATTTACAAATACTGCCAACAAAAGAGTTTCATGACAAAATTTTCAATTTCACACATTACCTGAAAAATATGCTAGGTATACCCCAAATGTTTGCTGGAAACGAATTCCCAAAGCCAGTGTTAAACTTCCAATCCTAAGAACCAATCTTTTTCATTAATAGTTCAGGAACATTCATTCTCAACCAAAAATTCAAAACCAATTCAAATCATTCAAAGTTGGAGAATCTTCAAAAAGAACAAAAATCAAAATTTTAAATCTTTAATCGTGAGATTACCAACCGTTGATGTCTCCCCGGATTCTGCCAGTCAACTCAAATGTCCAAACTTCAACCTTTAATAAAACAATGTCCATTAAAGTCTGTCTCAAAAGAGGGAGAGCAGAAATTTAGAGGAAAACAACTTATCTTACTCGCCAAAGAACTCAAATCTTATACTGTTGGGAAATTTAAACCTTCATCTCCTACACTCGCTGGAAAAAGGGTCTTCCAAGATCTATGTTACGTCCTCAGTCCTTGGAGAAATAATTTCCCATTAACACGGTTCATCAAGTAGGAAAGAAAAAATCCAAAAATTGAGGTCGAACTTACCTCAGACTCTGAAGATTTTTTTGAACCCTCTTCTTCGCTAATACAACTCGCCGGAGAAGAGATGTATGAGAGCAAAGAGTAAATCGCCAAGAGAGGAGCGGGGATCGAGTGGATTCCAAACTACCATCCTCAATCCCTCAAATGGGGAAGTTTTCTCCAAATCTCGGCAGCACCACCTGAAAAGGGGTGTTTCAAATTTTATTTATTTGTTATTTTATTTTTATTTTTTATTATTATTATTTTTACTTGGGCCAATTGGGCCGGATTTTTACATTAATAACTTGATATATTGTAATGATATATTGTAATGGATATCTCAAGGAGATTAAGCCCCATGGAATAAAGCGTTTGGAAGTTGACCAAAGCAAGGGGTAATCGTTTTATGTGATCAAAAATTGTGTTAAGATCTCAAGATAAAAGATGTTTGCATGTGTTTGGTCTTTCAACCTACATCACAAAGTGCTAGAGTAATTTTTATTATTAGTTTATTATTTCGTTGGTGATGTCTTATTTAGATAAATTCGAGGATGTTTTGGATTGCCTTCATTTATAATTATGTTGCTCAAAGATGTGTTACACTTGCGATTTCTATTCTGAATTGATTGATAGGCTTATTGATGATAAATGTTGTGATGTTTTGTTAACTTGAGGATATACTATATTGCTATTATGTTTTGTTGACTTGAGTTTATGTTGTATTGTTGTTTTGAATTGTGCATGAAAATAGACTACATCGATAATATATTATTATGGTTCGCATAGTATGATCACGTGTACTGTAAAATTTGATATTTTTTTAAATGATTTTAAAATGTCACGTGTAAATCTTTTACGGATTTTCGGTCAAATGTGAAAGAGTTGACTCGTTTTATCGCATAGCAGCAACGCGTACGTTTTCTCGTAAGGCTGTTAAGTTGGATTTTTCCAAGCAGAAGTTTATTTTTGAAAATATTTTTAATAAATTGTTTTGACTTAGCGATTATTTTTTATTAGCGTTTTAAATGAATCGAAACCCATAGGGTAATATATATATTAATGCAAATTAAAATATGTTATTTTAAGTAAATAATAAAAATATTTATTAAAATTTTCAGAGGAAGCTGGATTCCTCTCCTGCTTCTGCAAAACGCGGGCGAGAGAGAGAGAGAGAGAGTGACGCGAGAGAGGGATTCGACCGAGAGGCTTCGCGGTGTCTGTCGATCCTTGCCGGCAGAAGTTGTAGTCCGTCAGGCGTTCCGAGCGCAAGCGGTTGTGCCGTTCGTCCAAGCGCATTTCGCGAGCCGAGACTTGGACAGGGGTGTGGGCGTTCTGGGTGTTTCCCCTTCGGCCGACGGCAGGGATGGGCTGTAGCGGGGTTGTCCGTTAGCGGGGAACGGCGATGCTCCGTCCGGGAGCATTTCAGTGAGTACTTTCGAACCCCCGGTTGCGTTTGTCTGCGATGATGGGTTTCCGTTTTACTAGGGTTTATGCTAAAGGAATTTAAGATTTTCGTTCATGCTTTGCTAGGCTTGTTCTGAATCAATTGCTGTGTTTCATTTTCGGTTTGGAGTTTCGACCCAATTGATCTTTGGAAACTGATTTGCTGCACGTTTTGTTCTGTTGAATTGGGTTCTGTAAGTGTGCCACGGTTTAGATGATTTTGGTTCCTGTTTTGTTGCTGTTTTTGAAGTTGTTGTTCCCCGTGGCTGTATTTTCTGAATCGGAAGTCTGTAATGAGAATTCATGCCATGTTAACTAAGTTGTAATTGCTTCATGCCCTTTGGTTGTTGGTTTTTACCTAGTAGACATCATTGATAAAATGTTGTTCCGTTGTTTGGGATTTATTTGTCGTTTTCATTCCTTGGTTACTGCTGATAGAAACGGTTGAGGAGCATGGATTTATTTTCTATTGTTTGATGCAATGAAACCAGAGGGGTTGGTTCTGTTTGGGACTTCTGCTTTGAGTGATGAAATTGTTTTGGGTTACCATGTTGATGAATGTGGGAACTGTTGTGATGTTTGGTTACTGCCTAGGTTGGGAATTTGATGTTGTTATCTGTTGAAAGACTTGATTCACTGTTATTGAGCTGCAGTTACCAAATTAAGGATGTGAGGCCTTGTAGAGGCATTGTTATGTTTACCGAGGGCTGAAAACTTGAGAAATTGTTATGTCCAGTAGAACTGATGGTTTCTGTCAAAGTATTGTTTAAGACTTACTTGTTAACCCTGTTATGATTATTCGAATGTTGACACCAACTTTGTTGTAGGTTTTGGAGGTGTCAAATGATTCAACCTTTGCTTATAATAATGTGTGGAGCGGGTTTATTAGTAAGCGTGTCGGGGTTGCCATCGAGGTAGGAAACTTTATAATTTATACATTGCATTGCATCATGGTTTTCAAAACAATTATTTTGTGGACTACCAACTTTGTTCGTACATGGTTTATCGCTGATATCTGTATATATATTGATGTTGCGACTTCTGTGTATGTGTTTAGCGGTTGAATTCTCTTGATGCTTTAGGCACTCTAATGCTAAAGCATCATGAGGCTATCCTATCAACCTTCGACTGCAAGAAGGTTTGACATTGGTTACATACATTGGGAGGATGAATTCTCTTGATGCTTTAGGCACTTTAGCACTAAAGCATCACGAGGCTATCACTGAAATCTTTTACTATGAGAAGATTTAATATGTACATCGGGAGGATGAATCTTCTTAATACTTTAGGCACTCTAGGATTAAAGCATCACGAGGCTATCCCCGTGCAATCTTTTGCTCTGTGAAGATTGGTCGTTTACGTGCGAAATGATGATGTGGCATTCATGACATGTCCTCAAGTTGCAAGTCTGAGAAGTGGAAAAAGAGTATGAGGCATTAGTGACATGTCTTCAGGTTGTAAGTCTTGAAAGTGGGAAATAGGATAGGAGAGTGATGACGCCTTCTTGGGTCGAAAGCCTTTACACCTGGCAGTGTATTTGTCACACGAAGTTGACAGGGTTGTCAATCGCAAAGATTAGTTTATGACAGTACCATTCCATTTGGCAGATTGACTGGACGACTTGAGCTTGCTCGTCGGCAACCCTCATCAATTTGGAACACCAATGTATCCTAGTAAGAAGCAGTCTATTGTGAGCAACCCCATCCGTTGTTGTGATTATACGAGTTGGATTGACGCAGAGTTCTCGCTTGCAACTTGGGTGACATGTCGATTCTCTGAATCGCTATCATTGGTACTCTCTATACGAGTTGTGTCGTTGTCGTGTTCTCGCCGACAACTCGAGTGACGTGATGGATCATCAGATCGCTATCTTTAATATTTTTTCTTGCCTCATGAGGTGTTGCTATTGGCAGATAGTCACCATTTTGTAACATCCGATCGGTTACCCGAGATGTGTCGCGGCTAAACTAATCGTCGGCAACTCGGGTAATGCGCTGAACTTTCGGACCGTATTGGCGCTAGCTATTACCCGTCGGCACATCTGGGCCCGTCTGCACATCCGAACGATATACCACTTTCTACGATGAGTGACGAATGGATCCTTGCGTGGCCATCCCTTTTCACTGATGACGTTTTCATACAAAAAACGATGTTGACATATTTTGTGATTATAGTTGTCTATGTAGACAGTGGGTTTTAAGAAAGTCTCATCGAGGGCCATGGGCAGGATTTATAAAATGATAAAGAGGTTTTAAATGTTTATAATCCATGTACGGTAAAATGAGAAGTATGAAATGAGTTCAAAAGTTAAAGAAAACAGTTTTAGCAAGTATTGCATTTAGTATAGATTTCCCTACTTAGTTAGTCACTCACCCCTTCGACTAGATTTTTCCCCAAGTTATGGTGTAGGTTCGGTGCATTGGTCGTGTGCGTGTGGCAGCTAGGCGAAGCTGGTGTTCCCTGATGGGTGTCGCGATCTCTCCGTGGATGGATGGAGGTTCGTCGATTCAATCCTCTGTTCCTAGTATGTTGAGATTTTAGTTTTGGTGTTATTTGATTTAATTTCTGCACAGTACTCTCCTTTATTATGCTATCATGTCTCTAGTTGATTACTCTATGGACCCTAGCCCATGTGATTTTGGTTTGTGCTTGGTTTTATTCCTGTTAAGTCTTCTGCATAAAAATTCAAACCTTGGCCTGGGTAGCCCAGTTCTCTCCACGAATCGGGTCGCCTGACCCGGCGGTTCTGTTCGGGCCGCCTTCGGGTCATGACATGTACATCTCATGCATCTTGAAAAATGTTTTATTTAAAAAAAACTAAAAGATTGAAAGACTGAATAATGTACCTAAATAATTCCTTGTGGTGCAGTAGTTTTCGAGTTGGTTGTCTTATATAAGGTAGACCAAATTGTGTTACTCTCTACTAGATTGCATTACCCCCAACGATTGGATTGATAAGTGGAGAAAAGAAATAATGAAAAACTAAAAAATATGTTTTTAAGAAACTATATTTCATACTCATGACATATATGCATATTTTACTGTGATTTATGCTCATAAGTGAACTTTATGATGTAGGTGAGAATAATTATGATGATGCACCCAATGATAGAAATGAGTTAATAGAGGCAGTTTAAGAAGTACTCTCATGGACGAGGTTTTGGCATTGTTAGAGCAATATTGACACATGTGGGTAAAAGCTTATGAAAGAGGTTTTATTATGAAGGATATGTAATTGGTTAATCATGAAAAACAATTTATATGAAAGACTTATATTACGCATTTGAATGTTTAGTTTTAAGTTAACATATTCTAACAAAGTATTTTTGTAACGCCCCTTTTTATAATTATTGATTTATATATATATATATATATATATATTTGAAATTTGCAAGACATAATTAAAATTTGACTTAAATACCCTTTGAAATAAAATTATATGAATTTTTGGAGTTGAAAAACTTTCTTCAAATTAAAACATTATTCTTGCCAAAACAAAGTTAAATGTCCTTTACAAATTCGTATTTATGAAACCCAACAGAGAACCAAAATACCAAATTACAAACATAAACATCATTAAAGAAACCCTATCAAAACTTTGTAGTCACCTCCAACTACAAACCATGAAAGCATACCCAACAACCATCAAGTATTCATCATAGACAAGTTCTATCAACGTGAACTCACATTTGCCATTTCAACCAAATTATCCATACCTACAATGCAAGGTTCATCTAAAAGTCTAAGACTTAGCAAGTAGTGCAAGTGATTGTGAACATAACATGTCATAACACTGGTTTTTTTTTTCTTTCATTTCTTTTTTTTCTTGCATTTCTTATCTTTTTTTTCTTGTGTATGAGTAGGCACGACGGTGGGCACACACCATGACCCTCCTCTTTGTGGGAGACAAACATCCCCTTTGTAGGAGTCCTCCATTAATTACCATGCCATTTAAGGCATGACGACCTAGCAACCCTCTGTGCCAGCCAACCTTAACATCATTGTTATAAGCTAACAGACTAATGCCTCACCGGTCCTCTCCTGTGTGATGGCCTGTCCTCCTTAACCATTTATGCATACTTTATCATCTTTTATCTTTCTTAGATGCGGACTCATGCATGAACATACATAAAAATCCCATGGATCATATCCTCATCAATTGACCATCAAAACAGTATGCAATATTTAAACAACAACATCAACAGATCCTCGAGTGCATATTTCATCATAAACACAACCATCTAGCAGCTATAACAAATCCTCAAACTTCATCCTTCAGTAAACATAAACAATACATCAACAATGTAACTATAGATCCTCAATGTGCCATATGAATTGTAAATAACCTATCCTTTATCATCACTTGCTTGGTTAATAAAATAAAACAATGCAACATCAAATACTCGAGTCTCATCAGTAAAACCACCAGCATAAAAATAAATAGAACACAATAGCTAAATATCCTCGAGTGTCCTTTCATAAAACAGTAACAAAAAAAAAAAGATAAGTTCTCAATTCGATAAGCATAAAATACAGAGCAAGTAAGGCAATGTATCCTTGGGTCATCAGTAAAGAAACAATGAACATAAAATACACACAATCAATAGTGTACAAATCCTCGAGAGTTATCATCAAAAGCAATAATGGACTAATCAAACCAAGCACCTTGCATTGTAGGCCGAGAGACCAAAACACATGTAGCATTACTTACAGTGAACTTTCTAATGGGAGAAATAGTCCAGGCATGGCAGAACATCCTTCCTATAGCTCGTCTCCCCGTCGCAAGCTTTGTCTCCATGCTAGAGCTTTGGACAGCACGCCCTTTCTGACACTCATTTCCTTTGGACAGCGCGGACAGGTACGCTCCCGCGCTGCTCATCTCCATTTTGACACAAAACCAAAACAACATCATTTCCTTTAAATTTGCAAGCTAAAACGACGACGTTCTATCTAGCCCGTGCATTTTCTTTTAATCTAACGACATCGTTTAACTTATAGCGCGATTGCGTTCCCTTTCTATGAGGAATATTTTGACGCAGCTGGAGCATCTTTCCGTGCATCCTACGGTCTGCGTTGAATCACGCTTCTCCATCCAACAGTCAAGGTCACATTTGCTTCTTTCACCCTCTTTGCGGACGAGTTCTCTCTTGCGATATTAAACCAATGGATCAGGCTGCATCCACATTCCTCTCTTTTTAACCAAAAGACCATCATCCATCCCGCACGGAATCTTCTGGTTTTGAGGAAGCATCTTTTTACTCTCCAAAATTCTCATCCAACGGTCGACTCTTCTCTTGTTCTTTTTATCTGACGGTCCATATTTAGCCCACCCCTTCCAGTATAACGACCCAGATTTTTATCCTTCCATTTAATTTTAAAGAAAAGCAGGTTAAAATTTTTAAAACTTTACTTTCGTCAAAACCTTTGTTTAATACCGCTTTCAATAAGAGTGCCCTTTTTAAATCCCGATCGTTACTACATTTTCTCAAACTCGTTTGAATGATAAAAGGTTAAATCCTTGATTTATTTTGGAAGGTCTAGCGGAAACGAATTTGAAAACCATTTAATTAAAACATAATTTGAGACGAAAATCTAAATCAACATTCTTAAAGTTTAGGGTTAATCTGTCACAAGTTCAAAACATTCAAGTTAAAACCATAGTTAATGTCTTTACAAAACATGTTTAAGGTTTAACCCTTACAAAATATTCTTCTTATTCTTCCTTTAAGCTATCAGTCTAATTCGACCTAGTCTCCACCTCCGCAGGCTCCACGGGGAGGGCCTCCTCTTCTGCTCCTATTATCACTATTTCGTTGCCTACACCACAAGTAAGGACGTGAGCCAATGACCCAGTAAAGGGAATGGGGGTTTATGCTTATGATATGCTTTATTTTAGTTTGTTATGGAATGGGGGCCACCCATCCCAAGCCTTTATTACGTTTGTTCGTTCGTCTCTTCTTACTCATACATCGAGCTGGAACTGGAAAATTTTTTTCTCATGCAATGGCGTAGTGATCAGATCTAGCCTTTCTCTTTTGTTCTATGTAAACTAGAACTCTTGTACCCTATGAGGGAGAGACTATACCCGCTACCCATCCACTTCCAATTCCCTTTTCTACTTTTCTACTTCTTCTTCTTATTTTCTTATTATTTTCCCTTACCAATGCATGTGAGTATCATCCTAAGTCGGCACTCCCTATTTGTTTCTATTAGCATGATGCATGAAGACACTTACATAAAACTTTCATAGAAGTAAACAACGGAAATTTAAGGAAAATATCCATATAATAAGTAAATGGCAGATTTCACACAATTAGAATATCAAGTTCAAAAGGAAACTGAATTAACAACTAGCATGCTCGACAAGATTGATACAATTTAACATGCTTGACAATGTAACAACTAAAACAACGAACGTGTTTAGGGATATCAAACACAAAAGGTGAACAGATTTAATAACAAGGGATTAGCAAGCTTAACAATTAAATCACAAGCTTAAAGATTATACAAGTGGTAGATTAACATGCTTGAGATTTGAAGGAGCCATATCTATATTGTAGTTAAGTAACAACATCTAAGAAAAAAACAACACCACCAACTCCTATAAATATTCATACTTAAAATTATTTATAGCAGAGTCACAGGCTTTGTAAGAGAACAATAACCACAACCTAATAACGTGTACAAGCTAACAATAATGATAGCGACAATATGATAGCAACAACAACATTTTACAGCAATTATATTCCTATTTTTCATTTGTTGGTTTACAGTAGTCCTTTCATTAACAGCAAGTTATCATGCGTTAAGGATCTATCAAACAACAGTAAAATTAAAGGTAAAGGACTTACATGCTATCATGTTTAAGCAAGATAGCTAATGAAACAAGTTTTACAGGAGGTATGTAAAAGAAAGGTAGAAATTAAACATATGCAGAGCATTGAATCTATTTCATTTATCCTTAGCATTCAACCTAACTTCTTCTTGACTTCCTTAATTCATTCGTACATAGAGACTTGCATTTTAATCCTAACTTTTAGAAAATAGCAGTAACAACAATATAACAGTGGGTTAAAAGCAACGGATTACATGTTTACAAGTTCATTTGTTATTTTACAGCAATGCAATATGGCAAAGAATATCATGTTTTTGAGTTATCATTTGTTCTTATTATGACGTGTTCTTGACAGTGATTATTTTCAGTAGCAACAACCTAATATGCTAACAAAACTTAACTTCAGAAAGTAAACTACAACAATTAACTATAACAAGTGATAATTGAGTAACAACAAAACATCACAACAAAACACAACCAACATACAGGGTATAGCAGGAAGGAAGGATACTAGCATCAGCGAAAATATACTCACTTGTCCAATTCATCTTTACTTAGCATTCATCTATCCATATCTCATATTCTCCATTGATCATAATTTAGTTCCATCATTTAGCAAATATGAAATGTAACTACAAAAAATTAAAGGCTTAACACTAATAAGAGAAAATAACAAAACTATAGCAAGCAACGAGTGTAGAGAATACAGCAGAACAAAACCAACACAGTCAACAATTCACGCAATGTACTTGTGGGTAGGGTCTCCTCTTGCCAAGACTACCCATTCCCTTACCTTAGTTGAGAAATAACTAGCAGGGACAACTGCAAGGCCTTCCCTCCAGAGGAAGAAATTGACAAAGAGGAAGAATGCAAAGGGAGGAAAGTGGAGGGTAGCTGGACGTTAAAAAGAAGGAGAAGCTCACCAGGAGTAGGAGTGATCATTACGTAGGAGAGGGGAAGGATGATAGCTGGACTACCCGGAGCTAGAGGAGGCAATTTCCTTGTCTGGAGAGAATTTCTTCGTCGAAATCTCATGTAGTTATTGACTACATGACAAAACATCCAAATTTAAATCCCTAAATTTTCATTGTCTTGCAATCTTTCGGACGAGTGCAGATGCATAGTCTTGTCCGCATGTCGTTCGAAAGGCTAAATCTCACAGGCCAGATTTTGGCTTCAGACGAGAAATGTCATCCCCAGTTGTTCCGTACCATCCGAAATTGACGTTTAGATGCCATTTGACGTCTGCATGTGTCGTCTGAATCTGTCCATAAATTGGATAGATTCAAATCGGATGACGTTTCTAGTGTCCACTTCATCCGCATAGTCGTCCTAAAGTGCCCAGAATTGGGACAGAGTCAATTCGGATGAGGTCTAATCTCATCTGCAAGTGTCTGGACTCGTTCAAAAGTCCCAAGACTTGGACAGATTCGATGCGAACGCCGTCATCCTCCTCCACATCTTCCGCAAACACATCTGAAAGTCCACGTCGTGTAGAAGTTAGGACTCCTCATCTCGTCCCCGGAGTCGTCTCGGAGTTCTTGTGTGTTGCAGATGACACATTACGTTCGACATGTCGTCCATCGGTGTCTGAAGGTCCCTAGACAGCCCTTCCTTATAATTCTTTCCACTTAATTTCAATCCCGTAATATTTCTCCCACGAATAAATGTCATAATTTATCATGAATTAATATGCCACGTAATATATATTTCTTGAAAATTCGATTACATAGCGTACACAGGAAAATTAGAATCGGGGTCCCCAAAATTAGTTACTGAACAATTTGGGGTACGAGGCACGCATGTCATCCTCTTTCTCCCAAGTAGCCTCTTCACGACTGTGATTCTGCCATAAAACCTAGACCAGTGGGATGCGTTTACGCACTCCTTCACTCTAGAGTCGAGAATCTGAATAGGTCTTTTGTTGTAGCTTATATTGAGCTGAACCTCAATACTATCAGAGGGGTTTAGTACAATTGCATCACCCAGACATTTCATGAGCATGGACACATGGAAGACATTGTGCATGCCAGCCATGGAGTCTGGTAACTGCAGATGATAGGCAATCGGTTCTACTTTCCTTATGATCGTGTAGGGCCCCACATATCTAGGATTGAGCTTTCCTCTTTTCTCGAATCAAACGACACCCTTGAAAGGAGATACCCAGAAAAACAATGTCCCCCTCTACGCATTGAAGGGCTCTATGACAATTGTCTGCATAGCTCTTTTGCCGGCCCTGTCCTGCCAACATCCTCTGTATAATCAGTGCCACCGACTCTGCTGTTTTCTGTACCATTTCAAGTCCATAAAACGTAGCCTCGCCTGTTTCGTCCCAGTGCAATGGGGACTTGCACTTTCTTCCATATAATGTCTCATAGGGAGCCATGCCGATAGTGGCCTGATAGCTATTGTTGTACGTGAATTCAACCAACGATAAGATCTTTCTCCATCCTACATGGAAATCGAGAGCGTAGGCTCGTAACATGCCCTTAAGAGTTTGAATGGTCCTTTCACTCTGGTCGTCCTTCTGAGGATGAAAAGCCGTGCTAAATTTTAGCTCAGTGCCCATAGCTCTGCTCAGACTTTTCCAGAAAACCGAAGTAAAATGCGGGTCTTGATCCGATACAATAGAAACTGGAATGACGTGCAGCCTCATTATCTCCTTCATATATAAGTCGGCAAACTGGTTCATCTTGTACGTCATCGACACCGGTAGGAAGTGTGCAACCTTCATCAACCGATCCACGATTACCCAAATTGCATCGTGGCCTTGAGCGGTTTTGGGTTGACAAGTGATGAAGTTCATGGTAATATGTTCCCACTTCCATTCGGGGATTGGTAGTGGGTGGAGAGGACCACTAGATTGCTAGTGTTTGACTTTAACGCGTTGACATACCTAACAGAGTGACACATAATCGGCGGTGTTGTACTTCATGTTTGGCCAATAGTAATGAGCTTTAAGATCCCGATACATTTGTTACAACCCGGGTGCACAGAGAAGTTAGATCAGTGAGCTTCCTTTAAGATCTTATGTCGCACCGTACCGATTTTTATACTTGACCATACCATTCGTAGACGTAGAGAAGCTCTGATACTTTGGCAGAGTCGGGTTCAGTTTGTCATCCTTATATACCTCATCCTTTTGCTGAGCCTCTCTGATCTGTTCAATAATAGATGGTACCAAGATCAACTGCGCTAAAACCACGTCCAACGGTGCAGGAACCATCTGTATCTCAAGCCCTTGAAGGTCTCCTTGAAGTTCGGAAGGCATTTCTTGACATATCACGCTCATTACTGCAACCTTGCGGCTGAGAGCGTCAGCAACGATGTTGGCCTTTCCTGGATGGTATTTGATCTCACAGTCGTAGTCCTTGATGAACTCAAGCCATCTTCGTTGGCGTATATTCAGTTCCTTCTGAGTGAAGATATACTTGAGACTTTTATGATCTCAGTAGATTTTGCAGCGCTATCCATACAGATAGTGTCTCAATATCTTTAGGGTGAAGACCACCACTGTAACGACCTAGTTTTTATTTATTTTAAAATCACTTGAAATTTAAAACTTTTTATTTTATAAAATCAGAGTAAGACTTTTCTTTATAAAACCCGAGCGTTAAAACTCTTTACTTAAAAACACTTATCAATTTCAGCAGAAATAATAAAATCCTTTTTATAAAACGCAGCGAAATTTAAAACAAAACGTTAAAGAATATTAAGTAATTTACAAACCATTTTACAAATCATTTCCTTTTAAAACTCTTTAGCCCAGCCAGCCAGCCACAAGATCCACTCGTGAAAATCCTTCATCAACTATCTTTGACCTGCTCACCTGTTTCTCGTACGTACCTACATCAGAAGACCTAAACTAATGAGCCTATTGCTCAGTAAGTGATAAAAGAAAACGAAGGGTAGATATGATGCATGTTCACGCGATGCATTACAGAGGAGATCCGTATCTCATCTGTTAGTTTGGGACGATGGATAAGTCAATTGATCTTGTGGCTTAACCTATGGTTCCGACGAGGAACCACGCCAATCCGGGTGTCACCACGAGCCATACCCAGTCGTTGCGTTGAACACGTTGGGGTTTCAGAATGGGGTAAAGGTGAACCCTAGCTTCCACGTAGCTAACTCTCATCTCATCGCTCCTTATGTGGGAGTATACTACCGTATGGAGGTGCCACCGATCACCTGAACCCTCACACGCCTATTTACATATATTAATTATGTCATGCAATATGCGTATAAATACCTACAGTCCTATGTGATCATACAAATGTCTAATAAATATATCATTAAAAGAACACAGCATGCAAATCCTAATTCTTGCGATGTAGGGTTCGAAGACCAAAACTCAGTAAATATCAACTTACCTGGCGTCCATAGCGCGTTTCTGTATCTTCTCTTTTCTTTGTACCTTCAAAACCATAATAACTATTCATTAATAACAATCCCCTAAACCTGAACACTTACTAAATCACATTAGTGAATTTCATTTCCTAACAACCTTGCAATACCAATTCTGAGCTCTTGACATATATAACGGAATAGTTATAACCCTACAATGTTACTCATTCCATTAATATGACCTGATAATAAAGAATTTACTTTATAAAAACCAAGTAGCATTTGATCACAAAACCGTATTTCTCACATTATCCCACATTAACATGGAATTATCAAATAATTTATAGAGTCGACTTCCTATACCCCTAATTATCCAAGCCTCACATTCAACATCGAAATACAAGACGTCACTCATTCTCTAAATCTAACAATACCAAGCCATAACACTCAACAGAAAATCGTACATATTCATATAATCTAACAACATCCAATAAACATGCCAACAATGGACAATTACTAGAGAACACTTTCAATTCATTTACTTTGCTGCCTTTTTCTTTCTTTTACTGTCTATTATCTAAATTTTTATGCAACATCCTACTGCTGTTCAAAACAATGATCAACAAAGCATCCAAGTGTTCCTTATTACCAAAAGAAATCCTTACAATATCCAATAAGCAAAATTGAACATATACCAATCAGTAAATCCTCAAACATCCCTTAACCTACATCTAACTTCTCAAAGTAATAGTCTCAATTCCAAGTGACATATTCAGCAGTGTAGTCTCAATTCCAAGTGACATATTTAGTTGTGCATAACATCAAACCAAATACTAACACACACGGATAAACCTTCCTACCAAGAGATTTTTTTATCCATTTTATTGATCAATAATAGAGCGGTACAATGAAAACAAAGGGCACTCATTACGGGCAGAGAACAGACATCCAAATTTAACAAAATAGAGAAGAAGCTCACCAGAAACTCACGACCAGAGTTCTCCCAAGAAGAAGCCTCCAGCTCCTTCACTGTCTTCACAGCTTTCTTCCTTCCTCCCCATCCCACTGAACTCTTACAGGACACAGCAACACTAGAGGAACACAGAACACAAACACTTCACTGCAACCATTTATAGCCGAGGAAACGATTTCCAAGCTGGCGGATAATTGTACATACCAAGGAAGAGTGGTCCACTTACCTAACTCCACGTGGAAGCTTACCAGAGTTTCAGCTGGAGAAGAAACCTGTTTAGGTCCGGTCTAGTCATCAACCCACTCCCCTGCATCACGTTCATCTGCCATTTCCAACCGAAATGATTCACCAGTTTCGACTACCAAAATGCCCAATTCGAAAGCAGCTTCCTCCAATTACCAACAACAAAATCCAACCATTTACCTCAACTGACGATTTTGCAGCTCGCGGGAGTTCCATTCCCGAGCCCTAGACGCCGCAACCATTCATCGCAGCCATCACTCGCAACACTAGATGTCACCGTCCAACGCTTCCCCATCCGCTGAGCAGTCCGTCGAACCTGAGCCCGAGCCGAGCTCGCCCTTCTCCACATCACCTCCCGCCTTCGTTCTCCCTCTCCCC